>VDFB02271358.1:99391318-99422613 GCA_007258455.2 Sequoia sempervirens | reverse complement strand
TAATAATTGATTAATTATTAAGTGTGCACACTAGGGTTTCATTTAGGGTTTCCCTTTTAGGGTTTCTTGATCTCCTTCATAAGGATTGATCTCTTTGTAATAATTGATTCTCTTAATGCATTTTTACTTTGAGGTTTACATAACATTTTCTTTGGTTCTGCATGTCTTTTGCATGTGACAGGTATCCCTTTGCATGCAGGTGATCTTGGTTTTCTAACAATTATATACAGTAAATAAATTGATGGTTGTTTGGATAGTGAAATTAGCTCTCTTAGAAATTAACTAAAATATCGAGAAGGATTATATTAATTAAAGAGGATTTTGTGGTTATTTTTGTAACAATGATTTTACAGTGCATCTAGCTTGCTATTTTCATTCAAGATACAAGTCATCAAAGTTAAGCACATACCAAGAAGATGGTACTCTACTTCAAACCCTCAACCTCACTTAGTTTAGACTGCTTATATGGGGATATTAAGGAAGTTGGTAAAAAATTAATATATATGATTTTTTGTTTGTGAAGGAGAATCTTGTGAGATTCAATATGGTAGTGGATCAATATATAGTTTCTTAAGTAAAGATGATGTCATAGTTAGGAAACTTCTTGTGAAACATCAGGTTAGTAATTTTTGGATGTTAAGGCTTCCCAGTTGGATATCAAAGATCTATTCTCATCAACTTAATTTGGAATTTATGTATAAATGGATTCTTCCATGGTGCGGGTCTTTACTCAGACAACACATGAACCAGGGTTGAAATTTTTGTTGTCTAATTAGGTCTAATGGTATTCTTGGGCTTGGTTTCTAGGAAATTTATGTTGATAATGTTGTTTCTGTCTAGTTAGTGTTGATAGCCTTCATTTTATAATGTCAACTTCATTCTATAATCTGAGCATATCACCTTTCTTAAACTTTGAACAAGGTTCTAAAATCAAGTGTTCAATATGCATATTTTAGGCCTATGTTGAACACTCTGTTTAAGGCATTTGTTGACAAGGCTACAATTTTTTGATTGATTTATCTTTCTGTTGTGTTTGGACTTTCTTTTGTAAAATTTCAATATACAATGAACTTTAATTCTTTCTAAATTGAGACTAATATTAATTTTTTTGGTTGTATTGAGGCATAACTTTATTCATGGCAGAAAAGAAAACACTCTGTTGCTCATATCAGATGGCACGTTGCCTTTATAAAGGAGGAAATATTCTAGATAGGTTATTGTTGACTGCGTTGAATAAGAGAGCTTCATATATGGGACATGATCAACACTCTCCTTGGATTCTACATGTTACAACTTGCTCTAGGAAGATTTCCCACATTGTAGAAGTTTTAAGAGATGAAAGGTTCATGTACTCGCATTGAAGGGCTTCAAGCATGTGTTTCCATCATTGTAGAAGTCTTTTGGAGAAGTTTCTTTCTTGCAGTCATTTCTCTGCAATATTGTAACTCATGTTTTTAGTCTTGTGACTAAAAATAACAATTGTAATACTTTATTTGTAAGTTGTAACTAGAAAACCTTTCTTTTATTAATAAAGTTCACCAATTTTTCCTTCTCAATGGCTATCTTATTGTGTGCAATTGATGATTGATGTGTATTTATATGTTTTATGCTTAAATCCTCAAACATCAATCAATTAAAATGACTAAATATACTACTAATTGACATCAATTAATAATTAAATTGACTAAATATACTACCCATTGACAAAAATTAGTGAATAGTGAGTAAATATGACTAGATATATGACTAGTAAAATCAGTGAATAAAAATGACTAAATATACCACCAAATTACAACAATCAATGATTAAATCAACAACTAATAAGTGACCAGATTATGGTAATCAATGACTAAATCAACAACTAAATAAGTGACCACTTAAATATATCAATGAATAAAAAATGACTAAATAAGTGAGCAGATTATAACAATCAATGACTAAATGAACGACTAAATATATCAATGGAAAAGAGTGACTAAATAAGTGACTAGATCACAACAATGAATGACTAAATTGATGACTAAATATACTCCCAAATCTGTCAATCAAAACAACTAATAAATGACTAAAAATGGTTTAGTCATCAATCTGGTCACATTATATATGACTGGCAATAAACTACTAGTGGTCACGTGACCAACTGTACTCATTTATAAGCAGTTTTTTGTAGTTTTTTAGTAGTTTATTGTTGTTTTTGTACTAGTCCATCAAGGTACAAGATAATATATGTATGTAATATGTAGTTCTATTTGAGTCTAGATTTATGCAACTATACAAATAGGTATTGTGAGCATGATCTACACCTGAGCCAACATGATCAAAACACAAGGAAATTAGTCACATTAGCAAAAATAAATCAAGATCCCTATCAAATTTTTGAATGCATGAAACATGGAAACAACCAATAAAAAACATGAAATAACAATACATGGATGAATGAAAGCTTGCTAAATACCCTAAACCTCATCCCATAGGGGGATTGGTGCCATATTGATGTGGAATATTGTCCCTTTCCCCATCCCTTTGAGAACAAGCTTCAAGATTGTTTCAATGGATGAAGATTGATGAAGTTGATGCAAGATATGAGCTCCAATGGTGAAAATGAGTGAATGATGAGTATGTAATTGAATAACATAACATTCAAGAGTGGATCCATTTCCCATAGAAGTGACTTCTATTTATAGGAAAAAATGATGAATCAAGAGTTGAGATTCATTTTCCCAATCAAGGGTTGCAAATGAATCCAAGGATGGAAGGAATGATTAGCCTTGTGACAAGTGTCACAAGGCTAAGAGATGTGAGGGGATATGTTCCCATGCATGTGTGTGCATATTTTGGGAAGAGATCATGTAAGAGGGAGTTAAGACATGTGGCTGAAGAATTTAAGACATGTGGGTGAGGGATATTAAGACATGTAAGAGGAGTAAAGTCTCATGTAAGAGACAAGATGGTTTGTGTAAGAGGCATGCAAGAGCCATTAAGGCTTAGGTGGGAGACAAGATGACTTGTCACTAGGTAAGAAAGTCAATGAGGGGAGTAAATGAGAAAAGAATATTCCATGGAAATATTCTCATGCAAGTGTGAGGAGAAAATATCCTTTTAATTAATTTCAGAAAATTAATTAGTTGTGCAAGTTGGAGTTAATAAACCATGGGTTTATTTAACTAGAAGGGAGTTAAATGTTGGAGAATTGACTAATTAGGATTAACAATTGGATAAGATTAATTAATCAAGGATTAATTAACTTAGGTGGATTAGGGGAATGTGACATTTAATTAAAAATTTAGAGTTAATCAAATATGAAGACATATATGGGTTTTAATTAAATAATTTGGATTATATAATTAAATGGGATGAATATTAGTAAGAAAGGGGATGAATTAATCCAATAAATTTTATTTTTTTATTAATAAGGGAAAATGATAAATTCAATTAAATGATTAGATTATTTAATTAAATAATTAGAAAATAACTAATTTAGGAGGAAATTGTGTTAAAATCAAATTCAGATGTGTAATATAGATCAGGACGATTTGAAGTGTCTACATTTTGGCCCTCTTTGAAGCGAGGTACCTGTTACATTGGTTCAAAGATTGACACTTCTCAAGATCAATGTTGCTACCTAGATCAAAACTAAAAAAAATCTTGATTTTTTCGGATGCCCCACTATTGACCCAATGGAAGGAATTATGTTGGTACATTTCCCCCTTGAGAGATTGAGTGGAAATTTGGATTTTCCAGTTGAGATTGCGATAAAAAAATAAGAGTGGTTCTATTGATCAGAGGATGAGAGATAATTCTTTAGAAAGTTTAGATATTTTATGTAGACATTTTTTATGATGCATAGACAGTCATTGGCCATGGGTAGCCTTATGTATATTTTGATATATCACACAAATTCAATATTTGATAGAAATGTTAGTAAGATAGGAAAATAAGATAGAATGAGAATGAGATGGATATTGATTAACCATTGCTTTTGAGATTGATTCAAAAGTCCAACAAGCCTATGATCATTCAAGAATTTATTAGATATGGTGATGAGAGTGATGACTTTCTTGTTTCATAGGATTGGGGTACTAATGGCTTATTATTCCTTTATTTTGATAAAACACATGGACATGATGCATCAAGGTATAGATAACCAGGATGGAGTTGTATCTAGTGTGATGGACCTTGACTCTGCAAAAAGATAGGAGTATTCTTGTTCACACCTACCATACGAAAAACCTTGCTAGGATGTACTTTAGAAGTTTTGAACATCTTAGACCAAAATATAGAGAGGCATAACCTAACAATGTAATAGTCAACAAGTTGCCAAAAAAATCCTTCCATACACACCCAACAAAGCAAGTATTCACCAAGGTTATTTTACAAGATCATCTAACAAGCACAACAAATGAAAGACAATGATCAATTCCCCATTCCTTTCTTTCTAAATAATTTTGATAGACATCATTGAGAGGTCATTGGAATGGGCACAATAGGATAAATCACAAGAAAAGATCAAGTGAACAAAAAAGTCAATGTTCTTCATACCTCTAGCCAAGTGGATGTGTACAAGATGATATCCAAAATGACACCCATTGTCGGAAAGATATATCCTAGGAAATGCATTGTACAAGATGATGATGGATGACTGGTTGTTTGAAAAGGTCGTTGATATAAAGGTTGATTGATATGTTTGCTAAAATGAGATCAAGAGTTTTATTTTGCGTTTAAAAGTTTGTTGTTTTGATATTGATTTTGCTTTTGAAGTTTGCTTTTGCTTATTATTGTGGTTGTTTCTATTTATTTTTCCAAAGGATGAAGGTGATGATTGATTTATTATGGATGATTGATTATTGTGGGTGAAGTGAAATGAGATGGATGGATTTTTTCAAATATTTTGGATTTTTTTTTATGTTTTTGTAATGTTTTGTTGCTATTTTTGATTTCTTGTGGTTATTTAAATGTTTTGATTTTTCAAAATTTCAAATGTTTTTTGGTTTTCTGATATTTTTGAATGTTTTGTTTTTTTGTGTCTTTGCATCTTGGGGGCTTATCAATGATGGTCTTGCCTATGTTTAAGCTTAGAGACGATGTAGTTCAGTAACCATGTTTTTTGACTTTTTTTTGACTTTTTTGACCTATTTAGGGATTTTGATATGATCTAAATGTTTTTTGGGATTTTTTTGCATGATTTTGATGATTTGTATATGGATATGTGTGACGATATTAGTGATCTATTTTGGGATTTCGTTGAAAACCAAGTTAGGTTTGATTGATTTGATTGATGGATTGATTATGGTAACATTGTTGAGGATACACAATAGTGCAAGGCTAGTGTTAAGCAACATGAGGATTGGGAAGGATATCTCGAAATGATGATGAATTGATTGGATTTGGTTGATCAAGATTTTGAAGCTTGATTTGGAGCAAAATTTGTTTGAATGATTTGATGTGACGTTGAAGTGCAAATTAGATGCAACTAATATTGATTGTTTGGATTGATGTTCAATGAAAGATAAAGCTGAATAAGGAACATATTCTCATCAATATATTCCATAGGCTAGTGATTTGGATTTTTTCTCACAAATTATTTGACCAATTTGATTTCACATTTTCCAATGTTTAGATCACCACATAAGTTGGAAGATATATCTATCAAGATTTATTCCCAAAGAAAGATGTAAATATTTTCCCCAGTGTCTAGAAATGTATGGAATGCCATGGGTGGATGCTTGGATAGATGTATGGATGGATGGATATGGTAAGCATGCAAAGGATGCCAAGTATTATCTTGTGATAAGATAAGGTGTTCTAACAAAGGATGCTCATTTGGATAATGCTTCATATCTTAGATAAGGTTGCGTAGGATTGGATCAATGATAATGACCCATTTCAAGATGTTTACCATAAGCAAGTGTAAAGTGTACACCAAAATTTTATCAAGATCAAGATAATTTTCAAAATGGATGTAGATGGATGAAAATGGATTTTATAAATGGTTCATGGATGAATGGATTTATTATGGATAAGATGGATGGAATTCTTGATTTATTATGGATGAGATAAGATGCTTCCACCTGGATTAGTGCACATAGATGATAGATTCTACACATTATGCCTGTTTTCTAGGTTTTCATCATGGTACTTGTCCAAAGTGCCACCATAGTGGTTTTTGCTAGAGGAAGATTTTTATCTTTACTATTTTCATAAAAAAAATTTGGTTTTTTTGAAAGATCTATGCTCACATTGAGCCACTTGGTAGTACTTACATTGATGCTTATGTCATAATGTGCCATCGATATCCTACTTGAAGAAGTTGTTTCACTAAGATACGTGCACTTGAATGCAAATTTTTAGAATTTTGTTCTGCTTTGTTGATACCAAAGTTAACTTTTTCTTTGTGTGCATATCGTGATAGAGTGCCTTCTGAATCCTTATGATGAAGGGTTGTTTCCAATACATGGTCAATGTGATAATTGGATATCATGCATGGTAAAATGGATGGAGTGTGTTTAGGAATAGAAGATGGATTGGTTGATAGTTTGGAACCTTTAACTCTCCAAACTTGGGAAGATGAGAAATGATGGGTGGATACAAAAGTGTGTGTGGAATTAGGACCAATTGCTTGATATACTTTGTGTGTTGCTTGAGAAGCTTTCTTTTGCATTTGTGGACGTCTTAGATGGATACATTTATCTTTTTTATTTTTCCCCATAGTTTCTTGGATTGATGGAGTTTGATAGGGATGATCTATCTATATTTTTTGGTATCCATGTGTATTTGATTTTTCCATTATGCTTCACGACTTATTTTTCTTTGATAATGTTCTTCGCGCTTTGATTCAAATCTTTCTTTTGATGTTGGTCCCAATTCGTGGATGGGGTGATGGGTGGATGAAGATTCATGACGTGGCTGGTTGTAGTATTGGCATTGGTTTCATCATAAGGATTCTCCATGCTCCCTATGTGGACATTTGCTTGAGATGATGTTCCCCTTAGTATTGTGGAAGTAGTACCTTCATGCTTTGATTATGCTTATTTCAAGATGTCATGTTTAGCAAGCATTCTCTGATAAATGACTACTATAGATGATGCTACTTAAATTTATTGCTCTGCTAACTCCATAATATCCTGTTTGGTATGACCTATTTCCTTGAGTGGATAATGTTGGATATCTTCATACATGATGTCCTCAATCTGAATTTGGGTTATATTTGATCTTGATGTTGAAAACTCACCCTGACTATAAGAATCAATAACCTCCTATTCTTATGTAATAATGTCAAGAGTAAAGGAATCTTGTTCTGAATGAATATCATCTACATTTCCATCCAAAGAAAGCATCTCATGTGTAGATGGAGAAATATGTGCTATATGAATATGATCATTATTTGCGACATCTTGTATAGATTGGAGAATGCCAATTAGATCATTGTAGAATTTTGGAGATATAAATTCTTGATCTTGATTAATTTTGGAATTGCGTTTGATGTTCTTTGGATCAAGTTCTTGACATTGGTCAATTTCAAAGGATGGATTGCCTACAAAGGGTTATTGGATATCTTCGTTAGGCATGGGAAGTGGCTGAATATCCTCTTGATTTTTGAGTGGATTTGGATCAAGTGTTGAGTTGAGGATTCTTTCAATATTTGCAACCATGAGGTCAAAGGATGTCAATATGTCTTGGAAAGGACTATTTCTAGACTTTGGTGAAAGAGGTTGATCATTCTTTGGAATAAAATCTTGAGATATGTGTTGGGAAAAATAAGGTGTCTCAACCTTTGATTTTTTTGTAGTTGTATCGATTTTTCTAAATATAAATGTTGCTAATTTTCTCACATTGTCTTGTGAGTTACAACTTGCAATTTCTATTTGGATGAGGAGTCAAGTTGGAAAGTTGATTTTATAGGTGGAGTCGTGCATAAATATTTTTTTCTATTTTTCGTGTTGAGTTTACATGGAATGTGTGTTTTTGAGGTGCGGTTATTTTGGCAAGTGCAAATTTTGCAGTGTGGCATGTGGTGACAATTGGAAACTTATTGTTATGCATCTGCAGTGCTTTTGGCAGTTTCCATGTTGCACGCTCAGTCTTTGGAAATTGTTTTAGAAATGTCTAATTTATGCATTGTAAGCTCTTATATATTAAGAACTTGTATTTTGGAGTTGTATGTTACTGTTGTATTGAAGTACTGTTATGTTGTTGAAATTACTACAGAGTTGAGAAGTGTGAAGGCTCTCGCAAGAGCATAACTCTGTGATTATATATTGTAACTAGTTAATTGCTATTGAATAATATAATTGAGTCATGTTTTGGAGTGTGGGATTTTTCTCCCAAAAGGGTTTTCCCCACGTAAAATTTTATGTCATGTATTCTTTTTTTGTCTATTTATATGTATGTGCATCTAAATTTGTAACAATTAAAGGTGTTTAAGAAATTTTTGCAACTCTTTCCAGCTTAGATCAGTGTAGAAAGCTACTTCTACTCACCCAACTTTCTTTTAGTTGGTATCAAATCCTGGCCAACTTTGATTCTATTGTTGGATTTGAAGGGTTTTTTGAGCCGATCTTTGCTTCAATGGGAGTTTTGTAGAAGAATATTTTGTGACCTTGTTGTAGGAAAAAGATTGAAATCACATCCAATAGAACCAAAATGGAGAATTTTAACAGTGCAAACTTCAAGTGTTGGAATTGTGACAAATCTAGTCATTTCATAAAAGAGTGCAACGAAGAGAAAAAAAAGACAAAAAGAGTTTCTCAAATTTTGACTTTGATAAATCCTCTCAAGATGACACAAATGCATTTGTTGCAGCTTTGGCAATGCATGCATCAGAAGATGTGTGGTTGATAGACTCAGGTGCTTCCTTCCACATGACCTTTCATAGAGGTTGGTTTTCGAAGTATGAAGAATATGATGGTGGGAAGATGTATTTGGGTGATGATTCTCACCTAAAGATCATTGGTCGTGGAAGAGTAAAAATCATATTCTTTGATGGAAGAGTGAAGGGGATTGATGGTGTATTGCATATCCTAGGTTTCGCATGAAACATGATTTTTGTGAGTAAACTGAATGATGTAGGAGTGCAATTTTTTTTCTCTAGTGGAGGATGCAAGATTACTAGAGGAGCTATGGTGTTTGCTAAAGGTGTTTGGATTGAAACCTTGTTCAAGATAGATGCATGCATAGGTTAGTACAATATTTCTTCTAAAAAACCAAAGAAGAAATCTTTGGATTCTTCATCCTCATTCTCAAATCGAGCAAATAAATCTATAGTAGCTACATCTGATAGTCATTCATTTTGGGTACCTAAGGGTGCTCATTCCTTGGAAATGAATCTTCCTGCATAGAAGACAATGCTATGGCATCAATGACTTGGTCACATTGGTGAGAATGGTCTTAGAGCCCTGAAATCTAAGAGCCTTTTTGAAGGCCCTGATGATTGTAATCTCAAGTTTGACTTTTGCTAACATTGTGTTATGGAAAACAAAATCGTGTTACTTTTCACTCTAGTTCTCACAAGTCTTCTAGGGTTTTGGGCTATATTCATGTAGATGTGTTTGGTCCTATGAATGTTCATTGTCAAAATTTGTATACTTTTTTCTTTCATAGGTTATTATAGAAGAAGGAAATTCATTTATTTTCTTAGAAGAAAATTTGAAGTCTTTAATCTATTTAAGGAGTTTAAAGTGTTGGTAGAAAATTAGACTAGTAAAAATATTAAATGTTTGAGGATTGACAATGGCGGTGAGTTTTGTTTAGCATAGTTTGACAAGTTCTATAAAGAGCATGGGATTGAGATACATAAGAAAGCTCCATACAGCCCACAACAAAATGGAGTTGTAGAGAGGATGAACAAGATGTTGATGGAGAGTGCTAGGAGTATGCTGAGTGGTGTTGGACTTGAGTAGGAGTTCTAGGTTGAAGCTGTAGCAACTACATGTTATTTAATCAATAGATCTCCTACATCAACTCTTGTTGATAAGACACCCATGGAGGCATGGTCTAGTAAAAATACTTTGATGAGACATCTTAGAGTATTTGGTTGTCAAGCTTACACTCATGCTCTGATTGAGAAGAGGTCTAAGTTGGAGAAAAATGCAATTAAGTGTATCTTCATCGACTATGGTGTCAATGTGAAGGAGTACAAGCTTTTGGATCCAGTGGCCCAAAAGGTTCTCTATAGAAAAAGTGTGATTTTTTGAGAGATGAAACCTTCCATAGTTGAGCTATAAGTAGAGAAAGAGGGGAAACAAAAGGAGATTGTTCAAGTTCCACTTACTCTAATGAAAGAACTATGTACTCCTATTGAACCTAATGATGAGGGGAATTTGGGAAGCTCTGAAAGATATGAAGAAGAAGAAGAAGAAGAACCTCAACCTCAGCAATTCAAGAGATCTATTAGAGATAGGCGACAACCTAATAGGTTTGGATATTCATCTAAAAGATTTGGTTATTCTTTGTTGGATTCCAATTGTATTTTTTCTTTGATTTCTAACACTGATGAGCCTAGGACTGTTCGAGAGGCTATGGGTATGAGTGATGCAGATTCTTGGATAAAAGCCATGGATGTATTGAATAAAAATGATACATGGGATTTGGTACCTTTTCTTGAAGGATGGAAACCCGTTGGATGTAAATGGTTGTTCAAGAGAAAATCTAGTCTAGATGGCAGTGTTGAGAAGCATAAGGCATGGTTGGTCACTAAGGGATATTCTCAAGTAGAGGGAATTGACTATGGTGAGATTTTCTATCTTGTTGTGAAGCTGAAATCTATCTGGTTCCTATTATGACTTGAAACAACATATGATCTAGAAGTGGAATAGATGGATGTGAAGACAACATTCCTTCATGGTAACTTGGAGGAAGATATTTATATTTCACAACTAGAGCATTTCATGGTTAAAGGTAAGAAAATCTAGTTTTCAAGTTGAAAAAATCTTTGTATGGTCTTAAGAAGTCTCCTAAAATGTGGTACTAGAAGTTTGATACATATGTGTTATTGGGATTTTTGAGATCTAAATTTGACCATTGTGTTTATTACAAATCTGATAATGGTCACATTCTCATAATTGCATCATATGTAGATGATATGTTGTTTTTGGCAATGGTAAAAGTTTGATTTCAGTTTTGAAGTCTTAGTTGTCAACATAGTTTGAGATGAAGGATCAAGGTGTAGTGAGGTATATTCTAGGGATGAAGGTTAGAAGAGACAGAGCTAACAAAAAGCTTTGGTTAAGCTAGAGCAAGTATGTGAATACAGTGTTGGAGAGGTCCAACATGACAACTTTCAAATAGTTAGTTGTTCATATAATATAGGGGTTGAAGCTTTTTGTGGAGGATTGTCTAAAATATCCTACTAAGATGGAGGACATGACCAGAGTACCATATGTGAGTATTGTTGGCAGTCTTATGTACACTTTGGTCTGTACGAGGCTAGACATTTCCCAAGTATTGGGAGTCCTTAGTTAGTTTATGGTTAATCCTAGATGGATACATTGGGATGGAGTGAAGAGAGTGTTTAGATATTTGCAAGGTACTTCCAAGTATTCCTTATGTTTTCATGGTTATCCTAATAGACCTTGACACTCAGTGAATATTTATGGATATGTGGATTCAAATTGGGTAGGTGACATTGACAGTAGAAGATCCACCAGTGGCTATGTGTTCACAATGTATGGTGGTGCAATCAGTTGGATGAGTAAGTGACAAGATGTAGTTTCTTTTTCCATGAAAGAAGTGGAGTACATGGAAGCTAATCATGCTTGTAAGGAAGCCATTTGGGTTAAACATTAGTGTTTAGATATTGGTTTTGATGTAGGGTAGATTACTATTTGTTGTGATAGTTAGAGTGCCATTTTCTTAGCAAAGAATCCTACTTTCCATTCCAAAACAAAGCATATTGATGTTCAATTTCATTTTTTTGTGATATGGTGGAAGATGGAAAGGTGAAGTTGGAGAAGGTTGACACACTATCGAATATTGCAGATGCATTAATAAAGCCAATGAGCACAATAAAGTTCAAATGGTGTTTGGAGTCTATAGGCCTCACAACCTCTAGAAGTTAAATCTTGTTACTTTTATTGGCTCTTCAAAGGTATTTGACAAGTGGGAGAATGTTGGGAGAAAGGTGTCTCAACCTTTGATTTTTTTGTAGTTGCATTGATTTTTCTAAATATTAAATGTTGCTAATTTTCTCACATTTTCTTGTGAGTTACAACTTGCAGTTTCTATTTGGATGAGAAGTCAAGTTGGAAAGTTGATTTTATAGGTGGAGTTGTGCATAATTTTTTTTTTCTATTTCTATGTTGAGTTTACATGGAATTTGAGTTTTTGAGGTGTAGTTATTTTGGCAAGTGCATATTTTTTAGTGTGCCATGTGGTGACAATTGGAAACTTACCGTTATGTATTTGTAGTGTTTTTGGTGCTTTCCATGTTGCATGTTTAGCCTTTGGAAATTGTTTTAGAAATGTCTAATTTATGCATTGTAAGCTCTTATATATTGAGGACTTGTATTTTAGAGTTGTATGTTGTTGTATTTAAGTACCATTATACTTCTAGAATTACTCCAAAATTGAGAAGTGTGAAGACTCCTACAAGAGCAAAGCTCTGTGATTATATTGCAACTGGTTAATTGTTGCTAAATAATATAATTGAGCGATGTTTTGGATTGTGGGGTTTTTCTACCAAAAAGGTTTTCCCCACATAAAATTTTGTACTGTTATGAATTATTTGTTTGTCTATTTATGATATGTATGTGCATCTAAATCTACAATAGTTAAAGGTGTTTAAGAAATTTTTGCAACTCTCCTACTTAGATCAGTGTAGGAGGTCACTTCCACTCACCTGGCTTCCTTTCGATATGTCCTCTAACTTGTTAGGTGATGTAGAGATATTGTCAACATGATCATTAGTGAATGGATCTTGAATTTTTCCCTCAAAAATGGTGGTGGAGATATTGTCAATGTTTTCAATCATAGGATCAAATGATGTTAATGCTTCTTGAAATGGATCATTGTTGGATATTGTTGATGGTTTTTGAACATGATTAAAAAGTGACTCTTGATCTATTTTGATTTGATTGTTGGATGAGGTAGAAACATCTTCAAGGTGTTCATTGATGGATGGATCCTAATCATTTTCTTCAATAATTTTAGTGGAGAGATTGTCAATGTTTTCAACCATAGGCTCAAATGGTGTTAACATTTCTTGAAATAGATCATTGTTGGATATTGTTGAAGGGTTATGGTCATGATTGGCAGATGATTCTTGATGTATACTAATTTGATCAATAGATGAGGTAGAAACATCTTCAAGGTATTGGTTGATGGTTGAACCTTGATCACTGTCCTCAAAAGTTATTTTTCCTTAATCAAGAAGGTCTTGGATGAGATCTTTAAGTTGGATACAGTTTGATGTTTTATGAATATTTTCTCTATGATACTCATAATAAGCTCTTCCCTTACTCCAAGAGAGGTTTATGATAGAGTGGTATGCACTTATCTTTGGAAGAATGACGAGTTGTGAATTAACTAGCTTGTTTAATGCTAATTCAATAGGCTCTCCCAAAGGAGCATATTCATGTTTGTTATCTTGTGAAATTTTTGGTTGTTGAGATTGATCTTGGAGATGTGGTGATTGATATTATTGTCAAGGTTGTTAATTTTGATATCCAACTTCTTGATATTGAAGATGTTGTTCTTGATGTGGTTGTGGGCACAACTCAATGTTTTGATGACATGGTTTAACCAATGGGGGAGTGTGTCAATTTTGGGGTGGAGATGTCTCTTGGCACAATGAATCAACTCTTTTGGTAAGTGAAGCAATTTGATGTCACAAAATTTGATCTTGATTTTGATTTTTACACCTTTGATATAGTTGATTTGGTTGTTGGGAAAGAATATTTGGAATATACACTTGTGGTATTTGTATGGGATTTTTCATAAATTGATTTTGGATAATGTTTTGACTTGGGATGATGTTTATATTTTGCATTATAGGTTGGTATTGAAAATTTTTGTGGTTGGGAAACACATTTCTTTTATTTAAGTAGCCTTGATTTTGCATGGTTTTCCTTGATTTGGATCAATAGATTGAGTTTTCAATATATTGTTTGGATATTGAATAATATTGGTGTGTTTCACAAATGTATCTATCCCATAGTTCACCAAGTGTGGATTTGATATGTTCATGTTTGGTAAGTTGGTATTTGGTATATTCACATTTGGCATGTGTTGATTTGATGGGATAGTGTTGTTTTGTTGAAGAATCGTGTATTGGTCATTTGGTTGATAGATTTGTAGGTTTTGACTTTGATTTAAATCTACCATAGGGAAAGGTGTTCCAAAATTTAGGTTGGGAATACTCACATTTTTTGTATCATTGAGGTTTGTAGGATATAATGATCCCATGTGTGAATTTTTAAAATGTGAATTTTGATAATCAATTTGTATTGTAAGGCTTTGATAGTTTGGTTGATTTAGATCACTCATGATATATGAATTGAGTATATATTCCATTTTTTTCTTGTGTTTTGAGCTTGTTGACCTCTATGAAATTTAGGACCAATAATGAGATGAAGGATGAAGGGGTGAGTGATATGGATGATGAACTTTCAAAATTTAGACAACACTAGACTTTGGGTTTGATGTTTTGATGTTCTAGGGAGTGATAATGAACTCATGAACCCTAATATATACTTTTGACTGTAGGATAAATTTTTTCAAAAATTTATTTTTTGCTAATTTAACTAGGTGTATGAAAAATGATGCACTCCCACACTTAGCTAAACAAGGTGATTTTGTTTGATGATTACCCAAGTCTAGGACGTTGGTGTATCCAAAGTTTTTTTTTTTTTGTGAGATGAAATGAAAAATGTTTTGGTGTGGATGGAAAGTTTCATTTGATCCTAATGTGAACCTAAGAGGGACTTGTTTACAAGACCAAGGTTTTGAAGAACATACTTTTCCCTAGGAATATTTCAAACCAAAATGATCAATGTTTTCTTGAAGGACCAAGTCTTTTGAACATAAGAAAAAAGATAAACATGCACATGTGTGGGGTTCAATTGATTTAAGCTTGATTAATGAATTGCTTTTAACACATCCAATGTCTTTCAATTAAGTTTTCAAACTAAATTTCTATAACTTTCAACAACCTTCATTCCACAAAGCTCAATATGTGAAAATCTAGACGTTTAAGTCATAGTTCCCTAGATTTACTTTGGAATAAATGTGGATTGAGATGTGACCCAAACATTATGAAGCCTCAAGGATATGTTTTTGAGAAAAATAGGATATATTTAAGGGCATGCAATAATATAGGGTTCAATAAAGGTATGCACACTTAATTCCAAAGGGTTTGAAATCTTAATGCCACTGTTCAATGTTTGTTTAAATTTTTTTGAATCCAAGAAATGCATTTTATGTCTAAGGTAATGGAGATATTTTGGAAATATTCTTCATAATATTCACTTGACAAGTTCACAAAATACAATCTTTACAACCTATGGAGTAGGTACATTCTTTGAGGTGGGCTAACCTCATGCCCCAAAGGGATGATTTTACATGAAACTATGGAGGTAACATATAGAGGGATATCACCCCCTCAATATTTTGTATAAGAGAATGAACTCTTAAGCTCTATTCCTCAACCATAAATCGAACTTGGTAAGTAACTTCTCAGAAGTAAATTTCGATGCACCACTTTTAAAGAACATTTTAGAAAACAAGATTTGGCCTCTACACAAAGGTTTGAATGATACATTGTGAACAACAAGATGGATACTACCATCTACAAGTGACTTTTAAGGCATTAAGTTGTTCCCTTTTGGCCCATATGTCTGAAGTTGGATTAGGTGTAGTATGCTATTTCCACAGATTGAAGCTACTACTATTTTAGGTTCACAACATTTATATAGCCTGTCAGTAAACATGATTTTATTTAAGGTTACATGATTTTAGTTCTCCATTGCAGGATGTGTCTCATTAGTAGGCCCTCTCTTAATAAGAAAATTGTTATTTCTCTTCACCCAAGATCACACAAAGCACAAGGGGAAAGGATACGTAGAAATTTCTTAGGGTGACTCAACAAAAAGAAAGCTTTGTAACCTTAGAGTGTTTCTCTTCACCCAAGATTGCACAAAGCACAAGGGGAGAGGATATGCACTAGAAGTTTACATGAATAGAAAAACATAGAAAACACTCATTCATTTTAACCAATATTGCAAAAATGAATTCATTTCAAGCACCAATGAAAGTGTTTTGATTGTGTTCAATTTTAGCCAATATCACAATAATGAGGAAATAAGGGGTTCAATTCTTAATGAACTTTGAAAAGATCATTGCAATGGTAAATTTTAAAACCCAAATCAAATCTAGTAGTCCTAAATCATGAAATCAAAACAATGTTCATATGATGGGTTATTTCCCCATGAGTGTTTAAAAACAGTATTACAATGAATAGAACTAAGAAAAACTAAAAATCTAAATTTAAAAAAAAAAATCAATATTTTCTAGGTTCTAGTAAATCGCATTTTCAAAGGCCTTTAGAGTGGAATTTGGAGTTGAAACTTGCATTGGTCCCTAAAAATTGGTTGCCATAGGAACATTTTTTTAGGGATTGAGCTAGTACTCTTGGAGACCTTTCCAATGGTGTAAACAGATTTGAATTCCAAGAACTGAGTAGAAAGTTATGGCCCCACCAAGTTGTAAAATATGCAAAATTAGTTAGCCTCACAAAAAAAAAAAAGAAGTTAGCAAATGATTAAAAAAGTAAATCAGATTGAAAATTAAAAATTAACATTTAGATTTAACTTTCTATTTTTTTTACCTATCAATGGCGACTCTATTTCACAATAGTAGTGCTATTCTATCAATAGCAGTGTTATTCTCACAATAGTTGTAGAAAGTGAGCTAAATAGTGACTTTTTATTGGCAAAGGTGATGTGATATCAAAAGCAATGCTCTAGTGAAACCTACAAGTTCAAGTAAAATGGAGAATTCAAAAGCAATGGGTTATCAAAAGTGACACAATAATGAAAAGCAAAAGCGATTAAGCACATCAAAAGCAGTGCTATATTGCAATAGAAATGTTGTATCCAAAAGTGGCATTGTATTTCCTGGCAATAGCGACATAGTTTGCAATAGTGACACTCTAGTAATATTAATAGTGACGTCATTTTTTGGAACCTACAAGCATGTGAATCTTAAGCAAAAACCATCAAAACTAAATGGTTATTCCCTCCTTCTAGCACCAAAATGTGAGCATGATCTACACTTGAGCCAACATGATCAAAACATAAGGAAATTAGTAACATTAGCAAAGATAAATCAAGGTACCTATGAAATTATTGAAATCATGAAAATGGAAACAATCAATACAAAACATGAAAAACAATACATGCATGAATGAAACCTTGTTAAATACCCCAAAGCTCATCCCATAGGGGGATTGGTGCCATATTGATGTGGAATATTGGCCCTTTCCCAACCCCTTTGATGAACAATCTTTAAGATTGTTGGAATGGATGAAGATTGATGAAGTTGATGTAAGATATGAGCTCCAATGGTGAAAATAAGTGAATGGTGAGTATGGAATTGAATAGCATAAATTTTCTTTCAAAAGTGGATCCATTTCCCATAGAAGTGACTTCTATTTATAGGAAAAAATGATGAATCAAGAGTTGAGATTCATTTTCCCAATCAAGGGTTGTAAATGAATCCAAGGATGGATGGAATGATTAGCCTTGTGTCAAGTGTCACAAGGCTAAGGGATGTGAGGGGATATGTGCCCACACATGTGTGTGGACATTTTGGGAAGAGAACGTGTAAGATGGAGTTAAGACATGTGGTTGAATAATTTTATACATGTGGGTGAGGGATATTAAGACATGTAAGAGGAGTAAAGTCTCATGTAAGAGACAAGATGGCTTGTGTAAGAGCCATGTAAGAGCCATTAAGGCTTAGGTGGGAGACAAGATTGCTTATAAGAGCCATCAATGCTTGGGTAAGAAATTCAATGAGAGGAGTAAATGAGGAAAGAATATTCCATGGGAATATTCTCATGCAAGTGTGAGGAGAAAATAGCCTTTTAATTAATTTCAGAAAATTAATTAGTTGTGTAAGTTGCAGTTAATAAACCATGGATTTATTTAACTAGAAAGGAGTTAAATGTTGGTGAATGGACTAATTAGGAGTAGCAAGTGGATAAGAATAGTTAATCATGGATTAATTAACTTAGGTGGATTAGGGGAATGTGACATTTAATTAAATATTTAGAGTTAATTAATCAAATGAGAAGACATAGGAGTTTTAATTAAATAATTTGGATTATCTAACTAAATGGGATGAAAATTAGTAAGAAAGGGGATGAATTAAACCAATAAATTTGATTAATATGGGAAAATGATAATTTCAATTAAATAATTAGATTATTTAATTAAATAATCAGATTATTTAATTAAATAATCAGATTATTTAATTAAATAATTAGAAAAGAAGTGATTTACGAGTCCAAATGGTGTTAAACTCAAATTTAGATGTGTAATATCGATTAAGACAATTTGAAGTGTCTACAGGTGAACAACTCTTTCTAGTATCTACAAATAGTTTTTTGTTGACTACCACCTACTAAGGTGAAATAAAGATAGAAACATAAAGAAGAATCTACATGAAAACACCTAAAGGAATGTTTGATTTGAAGTTTTAATTTGAGAATATCTCTTTTCTTACCTAGAACATATGTTCATTCAGAGAAATGTTTCCTCTTTATTTAGATAATTTAGTTTTCAATTATCCTTATTCCAAAACATTATTGGTTTTGCATATTGGGTGGCATAACCAATACATAAAAAGTTTACTTTTAGACAATGCATCTTAAATTAAAGAAATTCAATAGTACCTTACTCATAGGAATGTAATCCTTATCAAAACTAACTATAAGCTAATGCAATTAACCAAGATAGTGACATGATCAAAAATCAATAATTCATAACCATAATTATTCAACTAAAATTAAATACCATGACAATGTTATATGTGAACTTACTGTTGACTAAAAGTGACTTGAAAGAGTTTATATTAATTAGTAATCCAAAATATACCATGAAATCAAGACCAATTCTTAGACAATCCTGATAACATAAAAAAAAAAAATTCTTACTCATTATGTCAAATTACATCATTGTAAACTAATAATTATAACTCTGAAAGCAACAAGGTTATATATATTATCTACTTGAATATAGTCTAACTATACATCAAACATAATGAAAATTCGGGGCTTTTTGGGGGTTGTTTTATATCAGTGTTATATTTTGCAACCTTTTCTTGATGTAAAGGGTTTCAGGGCCCCTTCAAAACCTATTTTTCCTTAATCAAAAACTATACATCAAAAACAACAAAAAATCTTCAACTAGTTTGAGCATAAATGGGAGTTTGAAATAGGGTAAATATATTAATGAAACAAAAAAATAGAAAAAAAATTAATTGGTGAATATGCAACTACCCTAGTTATCATTTATGCAAAAGGTGGAAGCATAGACAAGGCATATAGATTGGTTGACAAGTTGCCTCAACGAAATGTGGTCTCATATATGCTAATGATTACATGATATGCATAAAATGGATTTGTTGAAAATGATTTAGAAAGTTGTAAGAAAATGTAACTTATGTGTATTAAAATTTACTCCACAACCTTTTCTAGAATCTACTCTACCTATGCAAAGGAGCTTTGGACCTAGCAATGGAAATTCATGAAAAAATATAAGATAAAGTTGAGTCTTTAGAGTCTACGAATACCTTGGAAAATGTGCATGAAAAATATGAAATCAAAGACTATACATGTGAGTTTCTTGATAGAATGTGTCAAAATAATTTTGGTAGGAAATAAAATGTGAATGCATTAGCAAGGAACACAACAAAAGACAATAGTAGGAGAAGGTATTTGATGTACAATGTGTATGCTTTGTGAAGAGGAAAGTAATAAGGGGTAAGTGCCCAAAGATGGGGGACCAAAAAGTGGCCACCCCACTTTTTTCCCCCTTAGAGACCTAATTGCAAGAACATTATAACATGCTTGTGATTGACCAAGCCTCAAACTCAATCAATTCAAGCCATAGTTGAGTGATTTATAACACACTCATATAATGATTTGTTGACCATAAAAATGAAAATAAGAATTATAAATTTCATTTCTCTTTCTCCTTGCAAATTTGTAGCATGTAAACATCCTCAAGCACACTCACATTCTTGGAGACCTAGTTCTTTTCCATTCATTTTCCAATTCATTGCAAAAATTCCACTATGACAATGCTAAGGTTGAAGAAGTATTTTTATTTATTTAGTATAAATTTTGTATTAAATAGATAGATTCAATTAGGTTTTTAAGTGAAATTTGTTTAGTTTTTAGGATTTTAGAATGCACCGCTAAATTATCATAACCTTGATTCACCTCCTTATCAAAATATTGCTAAAGAACTATTGGAATTTTTTGTTTTCATTGATGTCAACATATATGTGTTGTTGCATTGATGTCAATAGGTCTATGGGGATATTGTTGGAAGTCTATGGAGATGCTTTAATTGGTTGCATTATGTTTTCATTAGTAGTATCATTGATGTCAACCTCTAGTGTTTCTTTGGTGAGCACGTGTTGGTGATGTTGAACCTCTTGTGTGGTTGAGATGATGTAGAAATTTTCCACGTGATGTGTTTGAGTTTGTGGTGCTTGGTTTCCATGTTATTTTGAGAAAATTTGAATAAAACAGGAAACAATGAGGTGAAGAGTGTTTAGTGTGATAGAATAGTATTGAGTGTTTTTCTCCACATTTCTTCATGGTTGAAGATCTATTTGTGCAGCTTGGATATATTGATCAGAGGTGTTATATCTATAGTTTCAGGTTCTAGATCATTGTGCAGAGAAATTTGTGTTTACTAGTGTTATCTAGGAGAAATGATTTTGATCCGTGTTTCTCCATAGTTTGGTTTCTAGTCTTGTAGATCTAGAAGTGTGCTTATATTGCTAGTATCTATCTTTAGTATGATTTTTTTGTGTTTCGGTGTTCTACAAGATTTGATTTAGGTGTTAGAGTGTGTGGCAGGTTAGTTTATTGCATAGAATAAACTTTTTCTTTTGGTGTATGATGTTGTGAAGGAGTTGTTCGATTTAAGTGTTGTGTGTGGTTCATGAGTTTTCTTTAGATCAAAGGAAGCATGTACTTAAATGTTTAATGGTGATAAGATAGGTTCAACCTGATGGAACCCCTCAAAAAAATTCTTGGTTCCACCTTAAATCTGTGAAAATTTGAGTTGGGACCTTGTTTCTGATATTAGTTCGTGTCCCCATCACTGTGTTAGGGTTTTATGTTGATTAAAACCTTGCAAAAATGTCCTATGAGTTCAACAACCCTTGGTTGTATTATTGTAGTGACTTGTATTCTTGGTCTCTAGTTGCCTAACTTATGTTTTATGTTGTTCACAGCCATTAACTGACCAGTCCCTCACACCTAGGTTTGAATTTCCCATTTTTTATAATGTTAAGTGGAGGGCCCCTTTTTTTCCTTTACATCCTTTGCATTTCATGACTTAGAAGTTTTTGAGCCCCTTCTCTCACATCACTCTAGAGGGTCCCCTCCTCAGAACAACTTAAGTGCATGTGATTAAAGTTTTCACTCAAGTCCTAACAACCATCATACTTTTATCACCCATCACTGATCTTTTTAAAAGTGTGTCTCAAATCAGCGAAAAGTGATGAGCAACATTTCTTTGTTCTCAATCATCATAAATAGCTGCTAGAGCTCTTGGAACAATCAACGGTGAGCAATGTTCCATGTATTATTAAGGAATTGCTTATCATTAATGGATTTTGAGCCTTGAGCATTGTAATAGTGATAAGTGATGTCCTTCGGCCTTACATTCTTATCATTTATCGTGGATGGTCATAAAATGATAAATTTAAGATCAACAATGAGTGATATGATGAAATTCCTTTGCATTGCGTGTTCATGGATATGTTTTAAGTGATAAGTTCTATATTAGCACTACATGATATGTAATGTCACTATGAATATCTCTCATTGCTAATTTCTCACAAACCATATGAGGAGAATTAGTGATGAGTGATGGCCTTATGTTTTATTGCTCATCACCAATTCATTTCAAAGCTTAAGTTCCAAAGTAGTGATGAGCAATGGAGTTCTCTATTTAAAAGTTTCTTTCACTAATATAATAAGATCCTATGTGCAATGTCTTTTGTACCATTGATTTTCATGTAGGTGTACGTGTCTAAATCTGATTTATTCATTGCATTTCTCGTCGCTAATAGGAGCCAAGGTTCAAAGTTTCAATTAGCGATGCACGATGGAAGGATGAACGTGATCAAAGATGGGCCACAAATCTAAGGGATAAGATTTCATTGTGGGGATGTTTACATCGTTGATAAGGATAATGAAGGATGAGATGAATCCATGATAGGCGATGGATATTGATGGAACAAGCAACATGGCATGATCTTGAGGACATTGTATAAAAGAAAGTAGTGAGATGACTAGAGAACCATTGATGTGGTTTTAAAACAAGATGATCCAATAGACTAAACTTCATCGTGACAATACTTTCATTGCTGATTACACCCTAAAATTTGGGGAGGATCAGCGATGAGTGATAAAGTGTATAAGGAAATATTATCTCTAAGAAACACTAGTCTTATGTACTTTGTCAATATTAATGAAAAAGCATGGAACAGGTTGGTGATACATGCTAATTGAAATATCACATATGATTAATCAAGTTTGAGAGAAGATGTGGCAACATTTGAGCTAGCATCACTTTTTTCTATGAGTAAGTTGCTAAAGGAATAAAAACAAGGATTAGATCACCATGGATGAAGTTTTAAATGTTTTAAAATTGACGGTCTAGATTCAAAGCCAAGCTATTAAAATTATCAACTCACTCGCGTGAGGAGTTCTTGAATAATTAATTCTACATGCTCCAAATTTTCTATTTAATGCAGACTACTTGTGTTCACTTTCATCATATTTTAGTCTGTAGTGAATGTGAGTCATGGGTTAGTGAAGAAGTGTGTGAGTATTAATTATTCCTGAGTTAGGATTTGAACATTCTTTTCCTAGATGAGTAGGTTTGTCATGGTAGTTCGAGAGTCTAAGGGATTGGGTTTTCTTGAGTCTGAGGAAAATGCTCCTAAGGATGAAATTAAGACACAAGGAACTCTTGATATGCCAAAGAGTAGAGGGGGACATAGGAAACTCAAGAAGTATGGTGACAAGAGTAATTACCATCTACAAGGAAAAATCATTTCAAAAGAATTGGTCAAACACAAAGACAAAAGGCTAGTGGAATATGAAAAGAAGGAAAAAAAGGAATGTAAGCATTGTTATAAGGCCTATCTTGGAGGACATAATTGTCCAAGTGATATTTCTAATAACCCTTTCAGACAGTGAGGGTGACACTAATCCAAAGGGTGATTATTATCCCCTCTCCTTGGTACCATCTAAGGATTCTGACAAGGAGGTGGTGATAGTTCCTCTAGTCCCACCACAAGCAAAACGTGGGTGAGTATCCTCTGAGGTTGATGACTCAGAGTGATGATTGTGCCCTATTTTTGTTTTTTATGATACCATGCCCCTTTTTTTAGGATTGTCCTATTTAGCATTCATGTGATTTCTTGTTTCTAGCGATGATGTGGAAATTTTTTGGGTTGGTGTATTGGAGAAGTGCCAGACTAAATGACCTTGGTATCATGTATGTTGTTTATGGATGATATACAAGTTTGTGTTGGAGCTGCTAGTGGAGAATCTTCTTTGGTCAACATGGATGAGGATTCAATGCTACTACACCAAACTCTGCCTTTTGAGCAGCTCGTGTGTCCTCATGCAAGCAATATGGAATGTCGTCTTTCACTCTTCCATTTTCCTTAATGATTGTATGTAACTAATTGAGGATGTCTCAAATTTTGGTGCAAATGAAATGAAATGTAAATGTAATCGAGCCTGACGCTTTTTGCTCTCTTTTTCTATAAAAGGGATTTTAGGGCTTATTATAGAGGTCAAATTTTTTAAGTCTAAATAGAGTTTTAGGTGAAAGCTAAGTTTAGGAAAGGAATTTTGAATAGAATACTAATAAATAGGCCAGTAATTTGTCTTGGGTATGAAATCTTGTATGTAATAGTCTTAAATGAGATTTATAAAAGTTACTGATATTGAAAAAAATATTAGTCTAGAAACAAATACTCTCTTATGTATATTTCTTACAAGTTATGAATGAAAAATACTAATGGTATTATCATTTATCTTCAAATTTCCCATTTGAATGTATTATTTTGTTTCTATCTTTAACTCAAGGAGTTGATTAAAATGCTTGAATAGAGTTATAGATTTTTTAAGGAATTTCTTAGGATTTATAAGAAGTGAGTGTTTCAGGCATCGTGAGTTTTCATAAATGCAAACCAGTATGAAAATAGTCCACTTATCTCTAAATTGAGTAGTTTATATATTTTTGATTCTTACATATTTGACTCTGTTGCTCCAATTGATGAGACACTAGTCAAATTGTTAGAAAATATCGCATGAAATGAGCAAATAGTGTACCTGGCTATGGACAGAAAATAAGAACAATATTCATTTGCAAATCTTTTCAAGGATAAGTGTGGGTTAGGAATATCCCGATTCTTAGCAAATAAATAGTCATTCATCCAAAGATCTGCCAAATATTCAATGAGATGGGTTTTATTTTCAATAAATAGGAATCAATATGTGTATAAATGTGTTACTAATTGAATACACTTCATGAAAACACAATTGGGATCATCCTCCTAGGTTTCACAGAGCCTAGAGTGAAGGAGTAAGGACCACAAAATCCTATACTCATTCTGTTGGCCACTAACCTTGCATTTCTTCACTATAAGAGTTGGTTACTTTTTAGAGAATTGCTTGGTTCTACTAGAAAATCACCAACAAAAGTGGTGACTCTGCTGGGGACTAACTTGAGAAATTTATGAATATAAGATCATCTAGCCTTGAGAGTCAAGAGTTTGGTTAATCTGAACATCTGGTTCATATATTGAGAAGTTTTTAGACCTGGAAGTGGTTGTGTTGCAACAATTTTAAAAGAATTTATGTGTGACTCTACTGTGGGAGAAGACTCAAAAGGAAATTCATTTTTAAAGGAGCTTCATACTGCTTGAAGTTTAGTCCTCTACGAATAGAGGTGGTGACTCTGTCAAACAAACCTAATGAAGATGTGAAGAACATTTCATATTTGAAAAGATTTCTAGTTAGGAAGAAGAACTCCTCACTACAACGTATCCAAGTATTTTTAGTTTTCAAGAAAGATAAATTTGTATATGAAAACCATACTTTTAAGTTGTAAAAATTTGATTCCCTATTCCATGAGATTAAGCACCAAGATTTAGGGAAATAGTAGTGATAGGCTTGCATACTTCTGTATTACTAGATTGTAAGTTTTATTATGAAGTGATGTATGCAATGTTCTTGAAGAAAATCATTTAGGAGATCTTAAGCAAGTTGAGATAGGAATTTGCATTTTAAAAGCTTAAGATCAGGTTGTAAAAGAAGTCTGAGTTTCCTTGTGTAAATTTCATAGTATGAAAAGGCTCATAGAGCTGTGAGAAAATGTATCATCAACCTATGCATCCCTATGTGTACCCAAGTGTAACAATGCATAGTGCTCATCCCTTGTCATGTAATAAGAGAATTTTTAACACTGAAAGATATATACCCATCAATTTCAATGGAATTAATGGTTACCCAAATGTTATTCCATCTGATATCAGAGATAAGTTACCAAAATTTAGTGGTACAAAGAGGGAATCAATAAGAAAGCATCTACAAGAATTCAACAATGTGATGGATGACTATGAGATAGATCATGAGGATGTGATAATGAGGCTATTTATTTATTCTTTGAAAGGAGATACAAGAGATTGGTTCTCTAATTTACTAGCATGCTATGTTTTTTCTTGGGATGAGTTCAAAGAAGTGTTCATGGAGCAATTTGGTGAAAAAATCAATGATAGTTTTGTGCTCAATAAATTTATGAGCTTTGAGAAAGAAGAGGACGAGATGGTCCCAACATTTAACCAAATATTTTATAAAACATTGAGGGAGATTTTGGCACTAAGTGATGTAGTGTGTTTGGTTGTTTATTTGGGAGATTTTGATAATGAGATGAGTTATCCTCTAAGAGATAAGGATCCTAAAACCTTGCATCAGGCCTATGAGATAGCCATGAACATTGAAAACAATCGGAAATATAGAATGCAAACAGGTCATTTGAATACAAGTGTTTTCTGCCCTTAGACTCTAGATATTGATGAAAGGTGTAAGTCCAAAATTGAAAATGAATGTCAGAACACTTACACTCCTATTATTTCAGCTTGCACATCATTCCATAATGTTGATCACATAAATCCCCAAACAAATGGTCAAGAAGTTGCATGCATTTATGATCCTATGGTCTCTGTTTAAATACTCTCTTGCATAAGAATGCATGAAGGAGAATTGCCACATGATCTCTATGCAAGATTTATGAATACTCTGTCTACAATTCCTAAGTGTTACAAAATTGAAAATTCAGAATGCATTTATTTATTTTATGAATCTTCTGAACCAAGTTTGAGTGCTCTACCAAAGGATTTGAAGCTTGTTAGGCTTGAACAAGTGTGTGAATACTTTTCTCTTTTTGAAAATATTAGAGATGATCATCAAAAGGATATCATGTTTTCGATCCATGATGATGATGTTTCTTCTGCTCCATATGAGTCAGGTAGTGAGATATCACATAAAGAAGAAGAAAGCAGAGAAAAGGTTGAAAATGTATACCTCAATGAAGAAAATGAAAGGTGTGGTTTTGGTTCTTTTGAAGAGTCTAGTACTTGTAGTCCTGTGAAAGACATAATAATGATCATTCAGTCTAAAAATTTTGAACATAGTTTGAGTGTTGATGAGTCCTCTTGCTATAGTAATGGCATTGAGTATGGTCAATTCTCTATTGATTATGATTTTCCTCATGAAGAAGAGATAGAATCATTTGTTGAAGATGAGAAATGTGTTGATAATGATGGGAATGCATGTTTATTTGAGAAGGAATAATGTTCTGCCTATGAAGAGTTTTCAGAACATGAGTTAGAGATGTTAACCACTAATGATGAGAATGAAGTTGAAAATATATTTGTATGCTCTTCCAGTGATTTTAATAATTTTGAATACAATGATGATATGAAATATTTAGAATATCATGATGAGGAGGCTAGGGCTTATATGACAACAATGAATGTAAGGGAAAACCCCTTATTTGATGAGCCTCCATTTTCACTAGAAATGAGAAACGATGATCCTTTTTGGTGTAGAGATAATCCACTCTTTGTTGGGAACTCTGATGATGCATCTAGTATAGGGTTAAAGTGTGGTCTTGAGCAAAAAAAGCAACACATTAATGAGTTTCTTGAGGGAATTTCCTATGAATGTTTTACATTTGATATAGGTGTTGTAGACAAGGTTGAGTATCATGATTCCAACTATTTGGAGGAGTATGAATACTTTCAATTTCCAGTTCAGTTGGGAGTTATTTTGAAGGAAGATGAAAATAAGATCAAGAGCAAGGAATTTTGTTTTCAGTATGAATATGTTTCATGTGATGATGAAAATTTTCAGTTTATGCCTGGTTATATAATGAAGAATTACAAAGATTGCATTAGAAATGGTATGTTCAGAAAATTTGTGAGATGTTAGTGGCAATGTTTGTAATCAAGAAGATTCTCATTTGTTCAGAAGGGGCTTGATACTTGATTTGGTAGGAATAAAGTCACTCTTATTGTAGTGGTATGGCAGAGGTAATTGTGGGTTAAGGGAAATCAATTCCTTCAACAAATTGGTGTTTGACAGAGGCAAACATTGGCTCTTCTTTTCATTTGGTGGTTTGGGGTCATCAAATATGGTTTAAAAATTAGAACAATGACTCTATCACCCAATGTTTTAGCACTTGGTCTACTCCCCAAATATCTAGAATCTCACCATGCCTACAAGAGGCATATGTCCCCAATAGGAGCCATTGATGGAACCCCTCAAAACATTTCTTGGTTCCACCTTGAATTTGTGAAAATTTGGCTTGGCCCCTCATTTATGATATTAGGTCATGTCCCCATCACTGTGTTAGGGTTTTATGTTGATTAAAACCTTGCAGAAATGGCCTATGAGTCCAACAACACTTGGTTGTTTTATTATTGCAGTGACTTGTATTCCTAGTCTCTAGTTTCCTAAGTGATGTTTTATGTCATTCACAATTGTCAGGTGACCAGTCCCTCACACCTAGGTCTGAATTTCCCATTTCTTATAAGGTTAAGTGGAGGGCCCCTTTTTGTCCTTTACATCCTTTGCGTTTCATGACTTAGAAATTTTTGAGCCCCTTCTCTCACATCATTCTAGAGGGTCCCCTCCTCATAACAACTTAAGTGCATGTGCTTAAATTTTTCAGTCAAGTCCCGATGGCCATCATACTTTTATCGCCCATCGCTGATATTTTTTAAAAGTGTATGTCTCAAATTACCAATGAGCGATGAGAAACATTTCTTTGTTCTTGCTCATTGCAAATAGCTATTGAAGCTCTTGGAAAAATCAACAATGAGCAATGTTCCATGTATTATTAAGGAATTACTTATCGCTAATGGATTTTGAGCCTTGAGCATTGTAATAGAGATAAGCGATGTCCTCTGGCCTTACATTCTTTTCACTCATCATGAATGGTCATAAAATGGTAAATTTAAGATCAGAAACAAGCGATATGATGGAATTCCTTTGTATCACATGATCATGGATATGTTTTAAGTGCTAAGTTCTATATTAGCGATACGTGATATGTAATGTCACTATGAAGATCTCTCATCGCTAATTTCTCACAAACCATATGAGGAGAATTAGCATTGAGTGACAACCTTATGTTTTATCATTCATTGTGGATTAATTTCAAAGATTAAGTTCTAAAGTAGCAATGAGCAATGGAGTTCTCTAGTTAAAATTTCATTTCGCTAATATAATAAGATCTTATGTGTGATGTCTTTTGTACCATTGATTTTCATGTAGGTGTACGTGTCTAAATCTAATTTCTTCACTGTATTTCTTATTGCTGATAGGAGCCAAGGTGCAAAGTTTGAATTAGCAATGTGCGATGGAAGGATGAATGTGATCAAAGACGGGCCACAAATCTAAGGGTTAATATTTCATTGTGGGGATGTTTACATCATTGATGAGGTCAATGAAGGATGAGATGCATCCATGATAGGCGATGGCTATTGATGGAACAAGCAACGTGGCATGATCCTAAGGACATCGTATAAAGGAAAGTAGTGAGATGACTGGAGAACCATTGATGTGGTTTTAAAACAGGATAATCCAACAGACTAACCTATATCATGACAATACTTTCATTACTGATTGCACCCTAAAATTTGGGGAGGATCAGCTATAAGCGATGAAGTGTATATGGAAATATTCTCTCTAAGAAACATTGGTCTTATGTACTTTGTCGATATTAATGAAAAATAAAATATTAGGTTGGCGATACATGCTAATTGACAGATCCCATATGATTAATCAAGATTGAGAGAAGACGTGGCAACATTTGAGCTGACATCACTTTTTTCTATAAGAAAGTTGCTAAAGGCATAAAAACAAGGCTCAAATCACCATGGATGAAGTTTCAAATGTTTTAAAATCAACTATCTAGATTCAAAGCCAAGATGTTAAATTTATCAACTCACTCACGCGAGGATTTCTTGAATCATTAATTTTGCATGCTCCAAATTGTCTATTTAATGCAAACTTCTTGTGTTCACTTTCATCATATTTTAGTCTGTATTGAATGTGAGGCATGGGTTAGTGAAGAAGTGTGTGAGTATAAATTATTCTTGAGTTAGGAGGTGAACATTCTTGTCCTAGATGAGTAGGTTTGTCATGGCAGTTTGAGAGTCTAAGGGATTGAGTTTGCTTAAGTCTAAGGAAAATGCTCCTGAGGATGAAATTGAGACACAAGGATCTCTTGATATTCCAAAGAGTAGAAGGGGATGCAGGAACCTCAAGAAGTATGGTGACAAGAGTAATTAATGTCTATAGGGCCAAATCGTTTCAGAAGAATTAGTGAAATACAAAGAAAAAAGGTTGGTGGAATATTGAAAGAAGGAAAAAAAGGAATGTAAGCATACTAAGGCCTATCTCAGAGGACATAATTCTCCAAGTGAGGTTTCTAATAACCCTTCAGACAATGAGGGTGACACTGATCTAGAGGTTGATTATTATCCCCTCTCCCTGGTACCATCTAAGGATCCTGACAAGGAGGTGGCGATGGTTCCTCTAGTCCCACCACAAGAAAAATCTGGGTGAGTATCCTTTGAGATTGATGACTTAGAATGATGACTATGCCCAATTTTTATTTTTGACGATACCATGCCCCTTTTTTCAGGATTGTCCTATTTAGCATTCATGTGATTTCTTGTTTCTAGCACTGATGTGGAAATTTTTTGGGCTAGTGTATTAGAGAAGTGCCAGACTAAATGAACTTGGCAACATGTATGTTGTTTATAGACGATATACAATTTTGTGTTGGAGCTGCTAGTGGAGAATCTTCTTTGGTCAATAGGGACAAGGATTCAATGCTACTACAACAAACTCTTCCTTTTGAGAAGCTGGCATGTACTGATGCAAGTAATATGGAATGTGGTCTTTTACTCTTCCATTTTCCTTAATGATTGTATGTAACTAACTAAGGATATCTTGAATTCTAGTGCAAATGAAATGAAATGTAAATTTAATTGAGCCTGACGCTTGTTGCTCTCTTGTTCTATAAAAGGGATTTTAGGGCTTATTATAGAGGTCAGATGTTTTAAGTCTAAATAGGATTTTAGTTGAAAGCTAAGTTCAGGAAATGAATTTTGAATAGAATACTGATAAATAGGCTAGTACTTTGTCTTGGGTAAGAAATATTGTATGTAATAGTGTTAAATGATATTTATAGAAGCTACTAATATCGAAACAAATATTAGTTTGGAAACAAATACTCTCCTATGTATATGTTACCTAATTTTCACTCACAGCCTCAATCAGGTAGGATAATCATGTGATAGATCTTTGAGAGGCTAAATGGAACATTCGCAACAAGGGAAAAAATCCTACATCTGGCACTAGGTTGCAAGGAACTCAGTTTGGAAGCCAGCCTTGTTCAAGTTTGGCATGAAAATCCTCTAAGGAGAAAGTCGGCAAGACCTTCTAGATGTCTTGCCGACTA
>VDFB02271358.1:99353929-99391218 GCA_007258455.2 Sequoia sempervirens | reverse complement strand
TCTCACACTACATGCCTGTCCCAATTTTTCAATCCTGCAAGATGTGTTTGTCATAGATTTGCCTCCATTTTTTGCTTTATGCCTGTCTAGAGACTTCACAACTAAAATTGGAGGGTATTTATCTTCAGATTGGTCCCATATGCTTTTTAGGACCAGGTATGGTACCAAGGTAACTATAACTTCTGAGTCCCTTGCCAAGGATCACATCGAACCTTATGTGCCATCTGCTATAAACGTTAATTCTATTGTTTTAGAGGATACTGAACTTGTTGCAACAAAAGAGTTACAAGCTATGAGCGTACTTGAGGTACTCCTGAATGAATGGGCAGCTGAGAACATGGTTGATAGCCCAAATGAGCTTATTCAGGATGTTGGTCTGGGAAATTATGTATTGCATGAAGTTGGGACAGAAATGTCAAATCTCAAGAGAAGTGCAAAAACTCAGTTTGAGTAGTAGAATAAATTATGGGAGATGTATTTTGATGGTTCAAGAAGCAAAAATAGTGTTGGAGGAGGTGCAATGCTTGTATCTCCACAGGGTGATAATTATTTTTTTGCTTTCCGTTTTGCTTTCGCATGCTCTAATAACTTTGCTGAGTATGAGGGCCTTGTTCAAGGTCTTGAGTGGGCAAGGAAGAGAGGAATTACCCACTTGAAAGTATATGGGGACAGTGAATTGATTGTCAATCAAATAAGAGGCCTAAATGTTGCTAAAAATGACACACTAAAGTCTTATAGAAACAAAGTGTGGAATATGATTGAGGAATTTGATGCCTTTAATTTAGTGTCTATTCCAAGGAACCAGAACAAACATGCTGATAGGCTTGTAGCCATTGGGGCACAGTTTGATATCCCAGGTGACATTAGAAAAGAGAAAGTACACCAGTATGTAAAGGTTGTAGTCAGGCCATCAATTCCTGATAACAACATTCACTGGCAGGTTTTTTATAGCAATGAACAGATTCTTTCTTTTTTTCTTGAAGAAGATCAATTCTCCATGGTTAATTAAGCAAAACTCAAGCAGAAGTATGATGATTAGGTCATATAGCTAAAGACAAATAAGTTACCCAAGGGTCTTGTTACCTTAGAGTCGATTTTCAATATTGACGATCAACTTAGAAAGGGTAAAGCAGGCTTGCAAGTCAAACAAGAGCATTATGAAGAACTGGAGATTTTCAAAGGTAAACTCCTTAAGATAGGAAAAATTTGTTCACATGAAGATAAACAAGCTTTTGTTGCCTTATGCCAAGAGTTTCATGATGTCTTTTCTTGGGAGTACTCAGATTTGAAAGGGTTTGATCCCCATATTGCTCAGCACACAATTGAGTTAGAACCTAATGCTAAGCCAGTAAGGCAGAAACAAAGGCCTTTGAATCCTAAGCTTGAGCCCTTAATGATTAAAGAGCTGACCAAATTGGTTGAGGTGGGTATCGTCTTTCCTATTAAACACACTTCATGGGTTTCTAACCTTGTGCCGGTTAGGAAGAAAAGTGGTGAAATAAGACTCTGTGTATACTTTAGGGATCTTAACCGATCATCTTTGAAAGACCACTACCCGCTGCCCTCCATGGAACAAATCTTACAAGTAGTTGCTGGTTCTGAAAGATTTTCCTTGTTGGATGGCTTTTCGAGCTATAATCAAGTGCTGGTTAAAGAGGAGGATTAGTTCAAAACTACTTTCACAACTAAGTGGGGCACCATGGCATACAAAAGGATGCCTTTTGGTTTATCTAATGCTGGTGCCACATTTCAGAGGGCCTTGGACATGGCGTTTCAAAGTTTGATCAACAAGATTATGTTGATTTATTTAGATGACATAACAGTGTATTCAAAAATTGCAGAAGAACATTTGTCACATCTTAAGCAAGTTTTTGAAAAATGTAGGGAGTTTGGGATATCCCTTAATCCTACAAAAAGTATTTTTGCAGTTCATGAAGGTAGACTATTAGGCCATATAGTATCAAAGGATGGAGTTACCATTGATCTAGAAAGAGTCAAAGCTATACTTGAACTGCCATTGCCCAATCACAAGAAAGGATTGCAGAGCTTTTTAGGGAGAATCAACTTTCTAAGAAGATTTATCCCTAATGTTGCAAATTTGCTACAGCCCTTGACTGCCATGCTCAAAAAGAGCACGGTTTTCAGTTGGAAAAAGGAGGCAAGGCGTAGTTTTGAAGAAATCAAGGAGGCTTTAGCGTCTGCACCGACATTGGTAAATCTAGATTTCTCTAAAGATTTCTTTTTGTATGCTTTTGGCAGCACTAGTTCAATCTCTGCCATGTTGGTATAGAAAAATAGTGACAACTTAGAACAACCAATAGCCTTCTTTAGTCAAATACTTGCTAATTACAAAGAAAGTTATACATTTGTTGAGAAGCATGTTCTCTCCATGATCAGAAGCATAAAGAAATTCAAGCCTTTAATTTCAAACAACAAGATTCATATTCTGGTTGCACACTCAAGTGTGAAGGAATTTTTATTGAATAAAGATCTGAATGAAAAATGAGCAGGATGGATCACCAAGGTCATGGAGTATGATGTAGATATTAAGATCACCAAACTGGTTAGAGGTAAAGGTCTTTGTGAGCAGCTTGCTACAGGGTCAAGCAGTAAAAATAAATTAGAAAAGGATGTTGTGTTTACTAATACAAATGAGCTTCAGAATGCTCAAGATGATGTGCCTATGGGGATAACTAATTGTGTTCAAGATATGACCCAATTTCTACAAACTGGTGAATGCCCATTAGTATTAAACAGAGCTAAAAGAAGATACTGTAGATTGCAGTCCATACCATATGTGTTGGTAAACAATGTTCTTTTCAAAAATAATCTGAATGGTGTCCTATTAAGATGCATTCACAGTGATCAGATCAAAAAGGTACTCTATGAGTTCCATGATGGTGCTGGAGGGGGTCATTTTTCTCCAAGAACAACTGCTTGGAAAATCATGAGAGCTGGTTACTACTGGCCCAACTTATTTAAGGATGCATATGCTTGGTCAAGAAAGTGTATCAAATGTTCCTTGTTTGCAGGAAAAGAAAAACTTCCCACTATTCCTCTGCATCCAATTCAAGTGGAGCAACCCTTCATGAGATGGGGCATCAACTTTATTGGGCTGATTAATCCACCATCCAGTATTGGTCACAAGTGGGTGCTCACTACCACAGACTATTTCACACGATGGACAAAAGTAATGGCTTTGAAAGAAGAAAAAAAGTCTTCAGTTTTAAGCTTTTATGAGGATATAGTCACTAGATTTGGAGTTCCTGACTCTATCATATTTGATAATGCTCTCGCATTTGTGGGATTAAGATTAACTGATTGGGTTGTTAAGAAGGGCATTCATTTGAATACATCCTCAAATTATTACCTTGAGGGTAATGGTTAGCTGAAAGCACAAATAAGAATCTCATCAGGATTATCAAAAGAACAATGGAGGATAATCAAAGGACCTGACACATTAGATTAAAGTATGCACTTTGGGCAAACAGAGTGACTCCTAAGAGGTCTATTGGTAATTCAGCATACATGTTAGTCTATGGCAAGGAGGCTAGGTTACCTCTATCTGTAGAGCTTCCAGCTCTAGACATTATTCACCAGTTGGAGATGTTTGAGGGACATGACCCAATGTCTATAAGGTATGTAGAGCTCATGGAGCTCGAAGAATCAAGGGACAAAGCAATGAAGGTTTTGGAATATCATCAGCTCCAAACAAAGAAGACATTTGACAAGAAGGCTATAGAAAAAGTTTTCAAGGTGGGAGATCTCATGCTGAAATGGGATGTTCTGAAAAGTAGGCCAGGCCATCACACCAAGTTTGACAACATGTGGACAGGCCCATTCATTATCAGAGACTATAAGGAGCACAATGCTTATCAACTGGCCACAACATAAGGGGAAGTACTTCCTATCCTAGTCAATGGGATACACCTTAAGCCTTGTTTTCAAGTTTGATGAGTTCCTGTATTGTACATATTAGGTTAGGTTTTATGTTTTCCATAAGTGCTATTCCAACACAGTAAATATTTCTTTTTTGGTTTCTCCTATTTCTTGAGGTTTGGACAATCTGTTATGACCTATAAGTTACATACATGTTTGAGCTATGTGCAAGGTTGATCTTTTTATTTTTTTGAGCTTCCTAATGACTCCATGCCCAATGGACAAGTTTTGGCTACTGGTTTTCCATGTTTAGCAGGCAAACATCCAGTAAAAGGTTGCCAGAAATGTTACCTAATTTTCACCCACAGGCTCAATCAGGAAAGTTAATCATGTGATAGATCTTCGAGAGGCTAAATGGAACATTCGCAACAAGGGAAAAAATCCTACATCTGGTGCTAGGTCACAAGGAACTCAGTTTGGAAGCCAACCTTGTTCAAGTTCAACATGAAAATCCTCTAAGGAGAAAGTCGGCAAGACCTTCTAGATGTCTTGCCGACTAGCAGGGGTTCCATCAAGTTTGAATGTTTCACATTGGGTCCCTATTGGAAAGACATCGATCATCGTCCCGGCAACAAAAGGATATGCATATCAGCGGAAGATTTTTCCTTTGGGGTAGAGTCTCGGTGACTTCTTAAAGTCTCACCGAAGGATGCCTTCGGTGTATGTAAGCAGGCTTCACTGGGAGGTCTTACCGAAGGTGAATGTCTCACCAAAATGAGGTGGCATTGGCAAAGGAGGCGAGCTTCGCTAGGAGGTCTTGCTGACTAGGAAGGAATCTCGGCGAAATAAAGTGAGCTCGGGGTGAGTGGTATTCTTTTTCCAACACATCTGGCTGAAACAGAAAAGTCTCGCCAAAGAATCAGTCTTCGATATCACATGAGGGGCTCAGGGAAAGGTCTCCCCAAAGTGGGATTGTCTCTCCGAAAGGAGGCATCTTTGACAAAAGGTCTTGCCAAATGCAAGAGGTCACGCCGATGGTAGTTCACCGGGGAGCTCTCAGCTTAAAGTTTTTTTTCTTCGGCAAGATGTCTTCCCGAAAGGATGGGCTCTCGACAAAGGATGGAGGATTCACCATAAGGTCTCAACGAGAGATCTCACCGACCTAGTGATGTCTCCCTGACTGAGGGGAAAGTAAACTCATCGCCGAAAGATAAGGAGCCTGGTGAGAGGTCTAGCCGACAGGCCAATGTCTCACCGATAACAAAGGGTCTCGCCAAGAGTTGAAGCCAATGAGGTCCCGGTGACCAAGTAATGTCCCGCTGAAGGCTGGGGCTCTTGCTGAAGGAAGGTTAAATCGGCGTAATGTCTCGCCAATGGCTTGGAGTCTTCCCGAAATGAAGAGTTCGCTGAAGGAAAAGGAATTCTACGAGATGTCTCGGTGAATGAAGGTGGTCTCAGCAACGGAAGCAAGAATCAGTATGACTGGTGGACCTCTCTATGAAGTCTTCCCGACTTGCCATGGTCTTGCCGAAGGAAATGTAGAGCTCGGTAGAATGAAGTGCGTTCAGGGTGACATCAATCAACTCCGATCGAAGAATTAGTCTTTGATATCAGATGAGGGGTCTCGGGGTAACGTTTTTCCTTCGGTAAAATGTTTCACCGACACTTGGGTGTCTTACCGAATGAAGAGGAGCTCAGGGAGATATTGAAATGAACTCGGAGAATGAAGAGGAGGTCGGTCGAAGGTCTCACCGACCAAGCAAGCTCTGACCGAAGTGGAATTGAAACTCGCCAAGAGGTTGAAGGCTTCGCTATGAAGTCTTGTCGACCCAACATGGTCTTGCTGAGGTGAATTAGCGGGGTTAAGGAAAGCAGCCCGACATGATATCTCACTGACCTAATAGGTCTCTCCGATAGAATGGGGAGTTCGTCATGATGTCTCAGCGAAGGAAGTGTGTCTTGCCAATGGTTTCAGTGATATTGGCATGTTTTTTGCGAACTCAATAGGAGCTCTCATCGATAGTGTCATGATATGCCGATAGCTTCAGAGGGGCATAATCGCATCGGTGAGACACTTCCAGTGTCTTTCCAAGATGCGATTCTGACTGAATGGGCTTTTGACCATTAGGGAATCCATGTGGAATGCCCAGCCAATCAGAGAGAGCCACGAGTGAATCATTGGCAGTGGAACCAGGTGCCAATAGGATTAATGGAGTGAAATTGACGTGGATCAGCTCTGAGGCATTCAAAGCAACTCAACAGGGGATTCAAAGGGGACACGAGGAGCAGAAGTAAATGCGGTGGTTGCAGAAAGATCTGAAGGCTTCTCCGGGAATGTTTCTTCATCGACATAGGCGACATAGACACGTGGGTGCAACATTAAATTTAATCAAAAGATCTAAGGAGAGATCTATACCGAGGGCTAATATTTTGTAAGCCCTGAGGGGCTGATCTTTTTTGTATATAAGGCATATTTTCCTTTTTGTAAACAGTTCAGAATATACACTCTAAACAGTTAGTGATTTTTTCATCAATCCTTTCTTGACTAAAATGTATGTTTTGTAACTCAATTGGAATCTAGAATACAACAAAGAGTCTACCTTGGAAGCTAGTGTTCATGTTGTACTACTCTCATTTTTGTATTTCTCTTTTGATTATGCAAGCCTTTAACTGTGTTTTATAAGTCTACACTCATACCTTAAAGCCGTGAAATTTATCTTTCCTTCCTAAGATGTGTATGTAGATCGAACCTGTTAAGATTGATGCATAAGTCTAAAAGAAGTTGTGTTGAGTATGTGAAACGGTTGAAGTTAAGTTTCCCAGTGTATGTTCATCTTGTTTTCATTTCATAATTCCTCATCAATTCGGTGTATCACCATAGGAATAGTTTAGTTTCATTTGTATGCACTCCTCCTTTTACTCTTATAGAATTGATAGTTTAGGTGATACCCAAAGGAAGCCGGCCTTCTCTGAAGGTTCATTTCAAATTCAGGTGACCCACAGCCTTGAAATGATCCCATTTTTCACTAGAAAGCTCAGTCTCCATCACTGTGCATAGGGTACATTTCTAGGTGACAACAGTATATTTATTACAAGTCATGAATGAAAAGTAATAACGGTATTATCATTTATCTTCAAATTTCCCATTTGAATGTATTATTCTATTTTCAACTTTAACTCAAGGAGTTGATTAAAATGATTGAATATGATTTTGTATTTTGTAGGGAATTGCTTAGGATTTATAAGAAGTGAGTGTTTTAGGAATCGTTAATTTTCATAAATGCAAAGTAATATGAAAATAGTCTATCTATCTCTAAATTGAATAGTTTATATATTTTTGATTCTTACATATTTGACTCTGTTGCTCTAATTGATGAGACACTAGTCAGTTTGTTAGAAAATCTTGCATGAAATGAGCTAATAGAATACCTGGCTATGGACTTAAAATAAGAACAATATTCATTTACAAATCTTTTCAAGGATAAGTGTGGGTTAGGAATATCCTGATTCTTAGCAACTAGATAGTCATTCATCCTAAAATCTGCCAAATCTTTAGTGAGATGGATTTTATTTGCAATAAATAGGAATCAATCTGTGCATAAATATGTTACTAATCAAATACACTTCACGAAAACACAATTGGGATCACCCTCCTAGGTTTCACAAAGCCTAAAGTGAAGGAGTAAGGACCACAAAATCTTATACTCATTTTGTTGTTCACTAACCCTACATTTCATCACTATAAGAGTTTGTTACTTTTTTGATAATGTCTTGGTTCTGCTAGAAAACCACCAACACAACTGACCTTAGGTGTTTTCACTAATTGCAGATATGATTCAATGCTGTTGAAAGCATGGCATAGTGCGTATGAGGGGATTTGGTTCAAATTTAAGGTGTGTTGTTATCTACCTTCATTCGTTTCCACCACGAGATTTTTTTTGGTGTCGACCTAATTTGAATTTGCACATTTGAGGTGCATAGTCGACCTTGTAGATTGTTTTCAAGGTTGAAGATGGTATTTGTGTGATGATTTGATGGAGGTTGGATATATGATGAGTGTAATGCGAAGTGTTGATATGTGAAGTACAAAAGTGCAAAATGCAGTATAGGCTTTAATGCTTAAGACTACTAGAAGCAGTGAGAAAAAGGTGTCTACATTCTATAGAGAGCAAATGTTTTGGTGATGCAATGGTGGATCTTTTTGTTTCTGAGATGTATTTCTCATTGTAACAATATTCTTTCTTCTTTATAATCTAGTAGTAACCCATTGGTAGTGAGCCCTTCTTTTCTTTTTGGTAGTGAGCCTATTGTATTCAGTGTTACAATTACTTTATATTGTGAGCTAATCCTCACTATGGTTTTTCCTTTCTTAGGTTATCTACGTAAATCTAGTGTTCTCATGTGTTTGGATGTGTTTGCATTATTTTTTCTCATCTTTTCATTTTTCTAATGTATGATAAGGGTTTAATGGTTGTTAAGGGTTTTAGGACTAATGCAAATCTGAATGTTAATGAGGGTTTTGATATTTTAGTGTAGAAAGTTGATTCACCCCCCTCTCAATTGTCTTGTGCATTCAAAAATTGGTATTAGAGTAAGGTTCCTTATAAGGAATATTAACCCCTTGAGGTATATCTAGGATGCTTCACAAGAGGGAGGCTCATTTGTTTGATGGATCAGATTATTGCATTCTTGAAGACCAGGATGGAAGGTTTCCTTGTTTCACTAGGGTTTGGAGTGTTGAAGTCTGTTGAATTTGGATATACTATGCTTGTAAATGGTCTAAGCATTGATGATGAGATCAAGGCCTATGAGAATAATGGGAAAGGAAGGTATGCTATTTTGAGTGGTCTTTCTAATATTGAACTTGTGAAAGTTATGGATCTCAAATCTAGTAATTAAGTCTGGAAGAAGATGGAAAGTTTCTATGAAGGAGATGAAAAATTCAAGCAAGCTAAGATGTAGAATCTAAAAATAAAATCTAAAACCCTATAGATGCTAGAGGATGAAGATATTACAAGATACATGCAAAAAATGGATGAAGTTTTCAATTCCATTAGAGGCCTTGGTGGAAAACTTGAAGATGAGGTGGTAAACAAGGCACTAAGAACTTTTCCTAAGTCCTATAGTCATAAATTTTCTACTATTGAAGAGTTTCAGAATTTAGATCAAAACTCTAGAGATCAGTTACTTGGTACTTTAACTACTTTTGAATTGAGAGTTTGGTCCAAGTGATTCAATAAGAGAGACTGCTTTTAAATTTAGCAAATCAAAGAAGAATGAGGAATATGATCTAGATGAATTTCATGAGTTGAAAGAAAACTTTGTGAGGAAATTGAAAAAGGGCACTGGAAAATATAGAGGTAAGTTACCTTTCAAATGTTTTAACTATGGAAATATTGGTCATTATGATTTGAGATGTCCTATCAAAGCTTCAAGATATAGACCTAAGGAGAATACAGGTAAATCAATAATAAAAATTTATTATGTTAGAGAAGATACCAATATATCTAATGATGAATCTAATTATCCGGATTATGAAGATGATGAATGCTTGTTCATGGTTCTAAATGTTGGAACTAATTCTACTAAATTTGAGAGATGTATGAAGGAAAGTTCTCTAGAAGTAGGTCATAACATTGAAGGAGAAATGGTGACTTATTTTCATGCTAGAAAAGAGAAGAACAATTGGATAATTGATAGTGAATGCTCAAATCACATGACATGTGATAAGAGTAAGTTTGTTAAGCTTGAGAAGTTTGAACATAGTTTAGTTAAATTTGGTGATGATACATCTACTAAGATATGTGGAAAAGGTTTAATCAGTTTTGATGGTAAGCATAATATACATGATGTTATTTATGTTAAGGGTTTGCAACATAACCTTTTGAGTGTAGGACAAATTCATAGTAAAGGATATAATCTTGTGTTTTAGGACAATGGCTAGGAGATCAGAAAAGGATCCATAAATGTGGTTGTAGTGGAAGGATAGATGGAATTTTTTATCAACTTAAGGGTGAAAATGGTCAATTCTTTATGACTCATATTAATGAAAGTTGGTTATGGCATAGAAGAATGTGTCACATCAATTTTGATAGCATAGTGAGGATCAGTTAAAATTAGGTTGTGAGAAATATGCCGAAGATTACAAAGCCTACTAATGTTTTTTGCAAGGAATGTCAAATTTTGAAGCAAGCTAAAAAGAGTTTCAAAGTAAAGGAACAATCTACTACTGGTCCTTTGGAGTTGGTGCACATAGATCTGTGTGGACCTATAAGAATTAGAAGTTTTCAAGGTGACATGTATTTCATCCTATTAATTGATGATTACTCTAGAATGACTAGTGTCACTTTTCTCAAAGAAAAATAAGAAGCTTTATATAAGTTTAATGCATTCAAAACTATGGTGGAGAATGAAATGGATATGAAGATGAAGTATTTGAGATCTAACAGAGGTGAGGAGTTCACCTCCAATGAGTTTAACATGTTTTGTGAAGATCATGGAATAAAGAGGCATTTGTTGGCTCCCAGGAATCCTCAACAGAATGGAGTTGTGGAAAGGAAGAATAGGACTATTTAGGAAGCAACAAGGACAATGATGAAGGAAGAAAATATATTGGATGTCTATTGAAGAGAAGAAATTCATACTATAGTTTACATACTTAATAGAGCATGAGAAAGGAAAAAAAAGGTTCAAAGACTCCCTATGAGTTGTGGTATGGAAGAAACCCTATTGTAAAATATTTTAAAGTGTTTGGAAGAAAATTCTATATTAGACAAGGTTAAGAAATTTTAGGAAATTTTGATGCAAGATATAATGAAGGAATCTTGGACATTCTACAAGAAGTGAGACTTACTAGTATTACAACAAGAGGCTAAAAAATATTGTTGAAAGTGCAAGTGTCAAAGTAGATGAATACTTACACAAAATTTTAGTGATGATAGATGGATATGAATTAGATGATTCCTCTTATAGAGAAGAAGAGAAAGATGAAGGTAAGGAAAAAGAAGTGTAGGTTGAAGAGAAATAGGCTCTATAAAATATCCCTAAGACCACTAAGTTTGTGTAGAAGAACCACTCAAAAGATCAGATTATTGGTGACAAGAGTAGAGGTGTGTTGAAAAGAAGAAAGTCTACCATGATAGATCTAAAACTCTTATTGAAGCGTGCAAAGATGAATACTGGATCAAGGCTATGGAGGAAGAATTGATGTAGATTGAGAAGAATCAAGCTTGAGAACTTGTCCCAAGACCAAGAAAAAAGAATGTGATTGGAACTAAGTGGGAATTCTAGAATAAGCTAAATGAGAGTGGAGAAGTGTTAAGAAATAAGGAAAGACTTGTGTGTAAAGGCTACTCACAAGTGGAAGGAATAGATTTTGAGGATATATTTGCTGCAATGGCAAGAATGGAAGCTATTAGGATATTTTTGGATTTTACAGTACATAAGGATTTCAAAGTTTATTATATGGATGTGAAGTCTACATTCTTGAATGGTGAGTTTGAAGAAGAGCTTTACATTGAAAAATTGGAAGGCTTTCAGTTATTAAATGATCTTAATATGGTCTATAGATTAAAGAAAGCATTATATGGACTCAAGCAAGCTCCTAGATCTTTTTTATGCAAGATTGGATAAGCACTTGTTGCAACAAGGATTCAATAAAGGTACCACATATAGCAATCTTTACTTTAAAGTTGAAAAAGATCAAATTTTGATTGTGGTTATGTATGTTGATGACATAATATTTGGAAGCAATGAAGAAATGTGCAAGAGATTTGTTGAAGAGATGTAGAAAGAGTTTGAGATGTCTATGTTTGGGGAGATGAATTTCTTTCTTGGACTTCAAATCAATTAGACAAAGAAAGGGATAGTCATTTCACAATCTAAGTATGTCAAGGAAATATCGAAATTTTTTGGGATGGCAGACTCTAAACTAGTATGTATTCCTATGGTTACTAGTTGTAAACTAAGTAAGAATGAAAAATCTCCTAAGGGTGACAAGAGCACACACAAATCAATTATTGGAGTACTGTTATATCTAACTACTACTAGACTAGATATCATGCATGCAATGTTTCTTGTGGCTATATTTCAAGAAGATAGAAAAGAATCACATGTGGCAGCAGTAAAGAAGATATTTAGATATTTGAAAGGCACTCTAGAACATGGTTTTTGGTATCCAATGATTGGAGTACTACTATATCTAACTACTACCAAACCATATATGAAGCATGCAGCGTGTATTGTGGCTAGATTCCGAAATCACAAAAATCACATCATTTGTAGTAAGGATATTTAGATGTTGAAAAGTCTAGGTTTGTAGTATCCAAGCGATACTTATTTCTGAGTGCTTATACAAATGCCATAAATGCACTGATACATTTGACATTTTTGGTCATTAATTCTATGAGGATCTTGAATTCCGAATACTCTCATTTCAAATACGTGGAATTCGTATAATATCTTGACAGAGCAGGTTTAAAAGCTGCCCGTCGAAAAAAATGTCAAAATGTATCAGTGTTGGGTAGGTTGTGTGGATGAGAGAAAGAGTACAATTGGTGGTGATTTCTTTCTTGGAAGTAGGCTTGTGTCTTGGCTAAGCAAGAAGTAAGATTCAATGTCATTATCTACTATAGAGACAAAATACATTTCTACAACATCATGATGCACATAGGTGTTATAGATGAAGCAAACTTTGAAGGATATCAGAGTGGTATATCATGAACCTACTTCTATCTTATGTGAAAATACAAGTTTTATTAATATTTTAAAGAATCTAGTAATGCATTCAAGGGAAAAACATATTTAAATTTGGTATCACTTTTTGAGAGAGAAGGTTGTAGAGAATGAGGTAAAGTTGGAGTATGTGCCTAGTAAGGATCAAGTTGTAGATATCTTCACGAAGACTCTTCCTAAGGATAATTTTGAGTATCTTCGAGAGAAGTTGGTAGTTATTTCCCCTCATTCTTTCAATTAGATGAATAAGGATATGTGTCGGTCCAATGGGTCTCAAGATTCATTCCTTTTTCTAGATTGATGTTGGTGGATACCTCTTAGGGGGAGTAGGTAGTAGCATTGTTGGTTGTTGCAATCATGTGAGTAAGTGTTTTCATTGTGTGGTATACAAGTGTTTTACTTTGACAATTATGTCAAAGGATATGTGTAGTGGTTTCTAGTAAATGTAGGGGGAGTGTGGAAAGAAGTTGCGAAGAAAACAAAGTGTAGTAAAAGGTAGTTGCAAAGAAGTTGTTGTCCCTTATAAGTATTTGCTTTGAGGGAAAGAAAGTATGTATGTTTTATGTCAAAGGGGGAAAGAGAGTTAAATGAAAAACCTTATGAAGTGTGGAGGAGAGAAAGTGTTGATGCTTGTGTAAGGGGGAGCAGTGTGTACTATGGTGCAATATATGAGTTGCTGATTAGAGTTGTTTTTATCTTTGTTTTTGATGGTTTTTCCATGTGTTTCCATCAATGAAAAAGGGGGATGTTGGAATTTTTTTTGGTCATTTCTGTCAACAATGTTTTGTTGTTGCATTGATGTCAATAGGTCTATGGGGAGATTGTTAGAAGTCTATGGAGATGCTTTGATTGGTTGCATTATGTTGTCATTAGTAGTATCACTGATGTCAACCTCTAGTGTTGCTTTGGATATGGCTATGAAGGAGTATTCATGGTTGAATATATGGCTATGAGGTTTGGATATGTTTATTAGAGTTGTTCAAAGTTGTTATATCCAGAGTTTTAGGTTCTAGATCATTTTGCAAAGAAAGTTGTGTTTACCTGTGTTTCCTGGGAAAAATGGTTTTACTCTACATTTATCTACAGTTTGGTTTCTAGTCTTATAGATCTGAAAGTGTGCTCATATTTCTCATATCTATATCCATTCTAATTTGTTTGTGTTTTGGTGCTCCACAAGGTTGGATTTAGGTTTTACGGTGTGTAGAAGGTTAGCTGATTGTACAAAATGAACATTTTCTTTTGGTATATGATGTTATGAAGGAGTTGTTGGATTTTAGGGTGAAGGAATATTCTAGATAATGTTTAAGTGTTGTTTGTGTTCTGAGATTCATCTTTGGATAAAAGGAAGCATGTAATTAATTTTTTTTTGGTGTTAACACATGTTCGACCGAACTTGGGTGTTTTCACTAATTGTGGATATGCTTCGATTCTTGTGAAAGTGTGGCATGGAATTTATGAGTGGATTTGGGTTAGATTTAAGGTGTGTTGTGGTCTTCCTTCATTCCTTTCCATCGTGGGAATGTTTTGTTGTTGACCTAATTTGAATTTGCAGATTTGAGGTGCATAGCTGACCTTGTAGATTGTTTTCAAGGTTGAAAACGGTATATATGTGTGATGATTTGATGGAGGATGGATATATGAAGGGTGTAATGCCAGGTGTTGAGATGTGAATTCTAAAGGTATGAAATTGAGTATGAGCTTTAATTTCTAAGACTGCTAGAAGAATTGAGAAGAAAGTGTCTACATTCTATAGAGAGTGTACGAAGGTTCTGGTGAAGTAGTGGTGGATCTTTCTATTTCTCTGAGATGGATTTCTCATTGTAAAAATCTACTTTCTTCTTCTTTCTAATTAGGAAGTGAGTCATTGGTAGTAAATCTTGTGTTCTCATGTGTTGGATGTGTTTTCATTACTGTTTCTCATGTTTACATTTTGCTAATGCATGATAAGGTTTTAATGGTTGTTAAGGGTTTAAGGAATAATGTAGATCTAAATGTTAATGAGGGATTTGATGTTTGAATGTATAACTAATTCAACCCCCCAGTTTTCTTTTGCATTCAACAAGAACAACCACATAAAACCCCTCCTTCAATTCCTCAACATCCTCTAAGTGTTGTGTGGTCTCACAAAATGCCTATGGACCCATCTTTTCTTTGGATTTTCCATTTCTTTTCCTTCTACTTGTGTTGGTGTGTTTCTTTTGGAGGAAATGGTAAAATGAAATTCTTTCTCCAAAATTCTTAGCTCCTACTCAAATTGTTGTCTTCCTTATCTTGGGGTCTTTACAAATCTCTTTCCCTGTGGTTTATTGATTATCTAAATTCCTAGGTTTTTGGGTGTAAGTGTAGTTCATCTTTTGCAAAATTTGTATTAACTAGCTAGTCATTGCACCAGGTGAGTTTTCACCCAAGACAAGTTTTCTTGAGTGTGCGTACGCCAACACTTCTTTGGTTAAGATCGATCATAAATTTTATTTTATTTGGAACTAGAAACCAAAATTTTTGGGAATTGAGTTTTTTTTTAACCATATTGGTCTTACTTTTTACCCACACCCATATATCCTTTTCACTTGATTCACATTAACTCAGTTTGTAAAATCTTGACCTTGATAACTCTTTGAGATTGGATGTCAGATGTTTCAAATCCTATTGTTAGCTAGTCAATCAACATCCAAGCTGGATGATTCCTCTTATGTCATTATCCCACAAGGATTAATGTGACATGCAAGCATACCACATTTGCCACCTATGCCGCTTTCCTTTCAAAGGTGGGCTCTGCTGCAAGAATCAAGGATTTTGTGATGTGAATCCTGATTCATCATGATTGCACCTTTGTTTAGGGTGATTAATGAATAGAAAATAGAATTAATAAAGGTGGAAAACAACACATACTTGGAACCAACTCGAGCATGTAGTTGCTTCCATAACTTACTACCTCATGCAATATCATCCATTTGCAAGAACATTAATGAATTAAAACAATGGTTGTGGCATGCAAAGAGAAAAGTAAGTTTCATAACACAGAAGAAAACTTTCAACAGGGTTTGAACATGTGTTTGTTCAACCATACTATTAGCGAAACAATGTGCTTTTCTTTTAATTGAATTATGTTAATCTTTATGCATGCATGGATTTGATTAAACAACATTACCTCTGGTTAATTCATGAAGAAAATGTTGTTATTCTTAAAGAATTTAATCTGATTTCAGTCAGTAAATGGGTATAGGTAAGGAAATGTTATGAATTATTGATAATTCATTATTAGAATTATCCCTAACTCGTACACAAAGCACATATACACTAATAATGCATGAAATTAAAGGATACATGAGTACTTCAAGGAAGAAGAAGTCCAATGAGGAATCCGAATTTCTTTTCTTGCAAGCCATACCTACCTATAGAATGATTATAGATACACATCTGGGAAGCTTCAACAAGTATGAATTCCCCAAGAGGATTCATGAAGAAGATGCCACTTGGTGCACTAGGAATATGGTCTCTAGTGGAATGAATTTGGCAAGAGGGTTCCCATTGGAATGGATGCCCCTGAATTGGTCCTGGAATGTATGACATGGTATGACCTCAACAGGAGGGTTGTTGTGAAGGAAGGAAGAGTCTATGCAGACCTCTCGAAAAATGGTATTGTGTATACATTTGGTCACCCATTGTTCAACAAAATGAATACATTTGAAATAAAGTATACGACCACAACATATACAGGCTTGAAAGAGCAGAATAGAAAAGGGTCATGTTATCAACATGGTTCTAGGAGAAGATGCCGAGGATGCTGAGGAATATCTTGAGGTCATTATTCATTCAAGAAATTTAGGATATGACAACCATATTGAGAAAAATGGTTGGATGCAGAGATGCTAGAAAATTTGAACCGTAGATGTTCAAAATTATTAAGAAAATGAGGGAAAATCCCATGTGGATTCATTGGGGAAGATTTATCAGTGATAAACTACACAAACAGATGTAGAAATTTTTAACTATTTAGTGGTTCACAATGTCCTCATATTTGCTTATTCTTGTGCCCTAATGGAAAATATACAAGGCTTGAAAAAAGTAGGTACTCTGGGAAGAGAACTAGGAAGCAATTTAATTTATCATAATTTTCCCTAGATTACCACTTACCTATACCAAGAACACTACTAAAGGGTAAATGATGTGTTTTCTATGAAGTTGGTAAGGTTGATGGAAGGGGATAAATCCAAGAGACTGTTTCTTCAAGCATAGGATGTTATACAAACTAATGGATGCTAGTTTACTCAATTTTATTCATTCACCTACATCAGAGTGGAAGGGTTTATATAATATCCCTTCATGTTTCCCAAATATCCAACAAACAAGTTATTGCTACTTGAATTTGCAAGATAGGTGTTGTCATCTCATAATATTTTTTCACAAATACACAAGAGAGGATTAGTGAAATTCCCTATCACTATTGGGAATTATAACTGAATTTCTACTAAAAATTACAAGATATGCGAAGATGAGTTGAAAACCTATGGGCTAGAGTTCACACTCTAGAGGGAAAATTATGACCCAGTGGAGAGTCTTGCCAAGAATATAAGCAAGAAATATGCCCGTATTCATCACCTGGTGAACTATTGGTATGATTGTGATGATGACCATGCTATGTGAAAGTGGTCATATTAGATGTTATCATTGGATCAAATAAAGGTTCTTGAAACTCATGATGTTCTAGAAAAAATGGATGTTGATAATGGAGATGTAAGCAACCCAACTTACGAGTCAGATAAAGTTTATGATGAACATATCCCAAACCCTAACTGGAAAAGGAAGGAGGTCATAACCATTGAAAAAATTTCTAAGTACTGAATTATAATCAGTCTTAGATAAATGGTTACCTCATAATAATGAAGAAGGCTAGGATAACACCGATATACCCTCACAATACTAAGAGAAAACAAAATATGGTAAATAAATTGGGTTATAGTGGGTATGTTGAAAAGAAAAGAAAAGTTGTTGAAGCAAGGGTAGATGAACAAGGTAGGGAAGAAGTTCTTGATACCTCCAGCCAAGGAATGTCAATGGCATCACAACCAACTGGCCCAGATAAAGAAACCTTGGCCACTCTAGCCAATATAATGGAAACACCAAAGGTGACATTTTATTCCACAACATTGCCAAGAGAAAAACCCATGACTTTGGAAGAAGTAGGTATGAGAGCATAAGTACATGCTAGGACAAGGTTGGCATCACAAGATATAGTGGCTATGTTTACCTCTCCACCCTCTATTAATACAACAACAATGAGATTTTTTTTGGGAGGGACACCTATAGTTACGTGGAAAGATCTTGAAATAATTGTAGAGGAAGGTGCAGAACAATTTGAAAAGTGGTTTTCTATATTGGGATGGTTCAAGGAGAAATGCTCAAAGGGAAATCTAATAATGCAACTTCTGTTGGAAGAAGTACCTGATATAGTGTCACATCAAGAAAATAGGGAAGAAGAAGAATTCATAGAAATATCACTTTCCCAAGAGGTGGGAAACCTTGAAATAAATACAAGGGAAGAGGTGCCACCACTAAGAGAAACATGGAGCATTACAATTCAAATCCCTATTTCCATTAAAGATGAAGATGAAGAACATGAAGATATAGTTGAAAACCATGCAACTAAGGGTCAACCTTTGCAATGAAGAGTTGAAGTGATTGTTGAGCAAACCCTGACTTCTGGAGAACCAAGAGAAAGTTATGGTATAGATAAAGGTACAGAGTCCTCTCAAACCTTGGGAAAGAAACAATGGAATGTTAAAAATACTAATGTTTTAGGACAATAAGAAGAGTTTTCTCCAAGGAATAATGTTGAAATGGAGGCAAGACAGGAAAAAATAGGTCACAAAGAGAAAGAGAAGGAGCCAAATCATTGTAATCCATAATCCTTTCCATTGGGGACAAAGAATGTAAAAGTTTCAAAGGTTGCAATAGGAAACATTGAAGAATTGATAGAAGATGTTCCTGAACATTCTAATCATCAGGAACAAGTTAATATTGAAGAGGCAAGACAAAATGAAGAAGCACCTGACTGGTTAGTCAGGAAATTGTCTTTGCCATTGGAGGAGGAATTGGTGCCTCTAGATTTTAAAATTTTAATGCATGAACTAGAAACCCCTAAGTCTAAATCTAGAGCAAAAACTAGGAATGCTATTAAAAAAAACTCATATGGAGGGAGAACTCTTCAGATAGCTACTCTGGTAGGAGAAAAGAGCAAGCATAAAATGATAGCTATGACATTCATCGTGGGAGTAGGAGCTAGAAGAAATGATAATGAGTTTAGAAACTACTATTACTTGTATGAAGAAAGAAAAACAAAAGAATAAGGAATTAAAAGAATGGGTTGTTTTCCTAGAAAATTTTATCAAAACAATAGCCCAATCCGGTTAGTCACAAAATAAATTGATGTAGAACCCAATGTTGATGTCCAAAGAGTAGGTAGATACTATCAGAACACTTCGACACAAGTTGAGTGTGTTCGAAGAATGGATAGAACATTTGGTGATGCATGGTGAAGAATCAATAAAAGAGGAAATTTGGAAATGTAAAGAGGCATACCATTGGATCGAAAAGTCTCAAAGACTTGAGAGTGAATCTCGAGACCATCAAGAGTAGAATGATATAGAAGGGTGGAGATTAAAGATACTTTAGATTGATGTTCAGGAGTTGATAAGTGAAAAGGTAATTACAGAACAAAAAGTTTCGTTGCTCAATAAATGGAAGGTACAGTTGAGTTGGGAGAGTGACACTTTATTGCAATGCATAAATGGATTAGAAAAGTTCACTAAAATAGGCTCAAAACTAGTGGATAAAGATTTGAGCTTCATTGAAATGTTAGCTAACTAGAATTGTGATTCTCAGACCTTAGGACATGAAGTGGCAGAAGTGAAGGATTTTAGGGGATGAATTGAAAAGAAAAATAAGGATCTTATTCAGTCTTTGAGTCAAGAGGTCATTGATGAGATCATAAAGTGTGGGAATGTCATGAATAAATATGAGATATAAATAGTGTGGAGGAATGAATCCATCAGTAAAATAATAGAAGAATATTCAAGGCATAAGTGTAGTGTATGAAAAAGTATCTCTTTTTCACACTTAATGTGGGAATTAATAATAATAAAATGTGCATAATTATGCCTTAATTTAGTGTTTTAATGTGTATTTTACATATTCACATTATGTTTAGGGCCCTATTAATTAAAATAGACTTAATTGTGCCTTAATGTGGTGTTGTAAAGTGTAACTTTATACTTTCACACTTATCTAGGGCTTCATTAATTAATTTAGGTTAATTTTCCTTAATTGGCCCCTTTAATTCAAATCCAAACCTAACTAATTGCAATTTTTGAATAAGGAAACTTGAAATTCATTAATGCTGTAACATAACATTTATCATTGAGCAATGTGTATCCTAGGTAAGTGGCCTATCCTAGGAAACAAATTTTAATTATGTTTTTGGTGGTATTTTAATGATTTCAAATCTATATTCACATTTCAGCTTGTGTTATTTGAATTTCAAGAAATTAATGTTACTTACCTATATATATAAAGTCATTTCACTAATTTTAATCTAAGCAATTTTTATGAGATCAAGCTAGTAAGTTCAAGAGAAAATTTATTGAAGAGTTATTGCAGCAATCAAGATTGTATTGTCATGTCAAATTCTTCTTGCATCATGCATGTTATTGGAGCTAATATGTTGATGTAGTGTTCATGATCTATTCAAGCATTTAAGAAATTATTTCAAGTCAAGTTTCAAGATCAAGATCCACATCCATTGAATCCATTTCATGCTAGTTGCAGATTTACATTCCAAGGTTCATTCAAGGGTTTGGTGAGTTGTGACATTACTTTATTCATTCATCATTCCTCCATGTTTCATTATTTCATTACAAGGTTTAATTACCAAAATAGGGTTTGACCAAGGCAAACCCCCATTCACCAACAACAAAACATTAAATTCCCTCTTTATTTGTGTTTGTAGATTTAGGTGGAAGATCTGCTGAAGAGCAATATTGAAGAAGTTGTCAAAGTTACATTTGTTGTCACCATTGTTGCAATTTCATAGGAACTCACCTACAAGATTTATTTCCAACTATCCAACTATGAAAATTGGGGATTTGGGATTACAAACATAGGATAGGAGAATCCATAAACCATTTTTAGAGATCCCTAGCCAAGATCCATTCGCCATAGGGTGAATGAGTCCTCAAATAGCTACAAAAAAGCACTTTTAGTGATTGGTACACTGATATCATCTTACCCTTCTCTGATCTGCATTCTAATTTATGGTTCCATCAATATTGAGTTTAACCTTCAATATCCAAGTTGTAGGTTGCATTTTGGAGATAGTTTTCTATTTTTAATTTTTCTCCCTAAAGTGTTGTTTAATTAGGACCCCTATCCTTGCAATAAAAGGAAATTTGTAGATTCACATTTGATTTGACTCACCTCAAGGTTGATAGTCCTTTCATGGTGTGGATCTCATTTCCTAATGAAAAAAGGAAGATAGGTCCATCAAACCCCATTTTCCTTTGTTTCTATTTGGTGAGCCTATTTTTCTATGTTTCATTTTGATGAACTTGACCTTTTGAGCATTGCAATTTTGTGATTTTTGGAGTCCATTTGCACCCTATATTTAGATCTTGCATTCATTTTCATCACATTACATTGAATTAAGTCTCATTTAGGGGTTTTAGGATTGCATCTTTGCATTCTTTAAATCTAAAAAATACAAAAAAAAAAGTCAATTTGTAAATCATTTGCATAGCATTGTATCATCATTCACTTGCACTTGAAAATTGAAACAAAATTGCACATCAAATTAGGTCTCCTAGTTTGTCATTTTTTCACATTTTTCATTTGCACTCACCCTTAAATTCATAGAAAATTTAAACTATAACTCACTACTTTAGATCAAAATTTGAAAAGTTCTACTAGAATCAACTCAAAAATTTGCAAAAGAATTTTTAAAAAACCCTAACCTAGGATCCATTTTCCCTTGGGTGGATGAGTCCCTGATCAGGGTCATTTCCTAATTTTTTGGGCATTAAAACATTTGTTTGTATATTCTACTTTGTTGTTTTCAATTTTCTTTTTCAGTTTATAGAATTTATGTTAAGTGGAATTGATCATATTTAGCTTAATTTGATAAAGTTAGTGCATTGTGTGATTTAAAAATTGTATTTACAAGACATCATTTTTAGGTTTTTGCATTACCTTGTTTAGAATCTTAAAATTGCATTTACATATTACATTCTAGGTCATTGCATTGTATTTCACCCTCTTTCCATTTTAGGTTTACACAAAGTTTTTGAAACTTGTATGGGCTTTACAACTTGGTTTCCTATTAGAAATACTATTGTGAGACATAGTTTGAGACTCATGTCATCCCATGATACAATACTGTTCACCGTGGATATTGGGTTCTCAAACTCTTTCACTAATAGTGTTGATAATCAACCCTCTATGGATCATAGCTTTCATAGCTCATTTCCAATGATTCCCTTACTTACAAACAATGTTCATGATGTTGATAATGTACTTCAAGAAAACATAAGAATGCTAAATGAAGAATTAAGAAGTTTAGAAGACTTTGTGAGACCCGTACCTATTGTTGTTATTTTCGTTCCTCTCATAGGAAACATACGAACAATGCTTAAGCATAAAAAAGGAATATAGTTTATATGTGCCTTGGTCGATATCATTAATAACAATTTTCCTCCCCCTCAACCACCTTCCAATACATTTCCCATTCATAAGAGAAAAGAAACACAGATTTTGAGCACTTTACTACTCCTAACACATCCTTTTCTAAAAAAGGAAAGGGATTGCAGTTAGAATAGGAAAGTGATGACCAAACTATTATCAAACCAATGAAGAAGAAACTAAAACTACATGCACATCAAAAAATTTAGTTACAAAATATGTATGATATTCCTACACCTTCCTATGGCCTATTACAAATTTCCAAGACTAAGAATATCTTTTACACTCGTTTACATTGGGGATTGATCAAATTTCCACCTATAAGAAAAAATCTATCTGAAAGGAAAACTTATCAAAATAGACCATATTGTTCCTATCATAGATTCTTTGGACATCACACTGATAATTTTCATATTTTAAAAAGAATATTGGAAAAAATTAAGATCCCCTAGGGTTCCATCTTAACTAAGAGCACGCAATTTTCTCCTTTCCATATAATAGTTGTAGGATCATAGCATACTCACTATTAAATGTTTTACATTCATTGCAAATCATTTCCATTATTGACAGGAGCTCAATCTCTTCACTTATCTATGATCATGCTTGTCCTACACTTAGTGGGGGCAAGGAGTTAGATAGCCTTGTCCTAGTTCAACACTTGATGTTGTCCCTTTTCCTATTTTTCCTCCTTCCACATATACTGAACAATATTGGGATGTGGATGACTTGCTATAGGTTGACTCACATGTGCCTTATTAGTATTTTTCTTTTATTTATTTTACATGTTCTTTATGTGATTACATGTGCATAATGTGATCCCCTGTATTATTTTGTTTGATGTATCTCTCTTCATGTGCATTCCTCTATTTGTATCTACATTCTTCTATATGTTGTAAACATTTATCTTTTCTTTTGTCTAGTGTTTTCCTTTTGGGGATGATGCAAGGTGTTAAGATATTTAGGTCTCTTCCATGTTGACTTGAAAGCTTTTTCTTTTCTTTTTTCTCTCTATGTGTCATTCTTCGTAGTCTACAAGTATTTGGGGAATGATGGAATTTTCTAGCTCTATAATCACATTGTGGCAAAGATATACTGACCCCAAATCCATAGATCCCTTATGTGTTTTCATTTTTGGGGAAACCCCTTCCTCTTTTTCATGATGTAGTTTCATTTGAGAACATAAGACTTGGCATATGGCATTCCAAATAAGCTCTCATGTCTTCTTTATGGTTAGCACTGAATATTTGCTACTTTAAAGCTATTTCTCATAAAAATGGTGTTAGCAATTGCTTTAAAGTGAGGGCATACATCAAAACTCATGTTTTATTGTGTGATTTTATTTATTATTGTGATTGTTGGAATCAAGGAACACTGAGAGGGGGGTGAATCAATGTTCTACTAAATTTAACTTTATTAATTTGATCTTTAAACCACTTATAACATTCAACCAAGAGAAAGATGCAAACACAACAAGAAATCATCCACAACACCATAAAACAAGGATTTTTACACGGAAACCCTATTAGGGGAAAAACCACAGTGGAGGTTAATCCACAATTTGAGTACTCAAAATATAAGTTGTACAAAAATGGGAATGCACTTGCATTTAGGTGCACTTCCTAGAGCTCATTGCTCAAAAATAGCAAGGCTCACTGCCTTACAAAGGGTTTGGATAATGACCAAAATATTTGAATTGAGAAAGTAGCATCTACAAATGCCTGATTACAGTTTTGGTTAGGCCCATAGATCGAATTCTAGACCTTCTATTTGATTTTTCTCTTCTGCTCTGCTTTGCTTCAACTCGCATCACAAAATCCTTTTATGCACAAGTGAAATTGTGCATAATCACTCAACAACCCTTCTAATATTTTCAACACACTTCGAACACACACCAAAATGATATAATCGATCACTTATATATATCCACAACAAAATATTTAATCAACCATATGTCGAATTCAATAAAACATAAAATATTTTCCAACCGTCAGCCCAAGCCACAAATGATTTTTAATGCACACCAACCAAAGTCAGCCACAACATAGTGAGGACCCAAAATAAAATCCTCAAACTCAAAAATACTTCAAACAATTTTTCCTCAAACATCTGTAACCTGCCACATTCAATTAGTCAGCCTTCTTGCACTGATAAATGAAAAATCAATTAACCAGATATCCTAACATGTACACCAATTGATGTGATGACACAAAACACAAGAATAAGATATTCTAGATGCCCAATTACCTTCCCTAAGATCCACAACCAGAACTGATGATTTGGTAATGCATATGGATCAAAAAACTCAACTTCAGTTAGATACCTTATTCTTTACTTTGTCTTCTGGTATGAACAAATGCTGAAGTGTGGACTGGATCAATGACTTAGGTTGCCATCAATGACAACACCAAAAGCCATATGCCAACAATCTCCCCCTTTGGAATTGATGGCAACACTTAGTGAAAAATGAATAAGTGTCGGAACCAACATACTAGAATCCTTCAAGAATTCAAAAAGTCATAGCTGACACAACTCCCCTTGAATTTGATAAGGCATTTTTCACTACTCTCTCTCCCCCTTTGACATCAATGAAAAAAATATTTTCCTACATAATTCCCTTTTGAAGTGTAACCTATTGGCATATGGCTTTGATGAGGTTGAATTTAGCTACTTGTGTTGTCATTGATGGCAACTTGAACCTACAGTTTGATCTGCAATATCAGTTGTGCTTATACCAGTAGAGAATCTAAGTATGTATTCTACCAACAGAGAAAGTGAAGAACAAGACATCTGGTTGGTATGCTGATCTGACTATGTAACCCGATCACTATTTTGAAGTGTGGATCTCCAAGGAAGTTTTCTTAGCTCATACACTATTCTACTGAAGAAGTTTTGTGGTGTTGCATTAATCATAGTTCAAGTTAAGAGGTCCAGTGACTTGATTCATGATCTATTTTTCATTGTGGCCAACATACTTGATGTGGTGGATTATGGATGTATGTGAAATAATTATTTTTCTATATCTTATGTTTAGAACCGTGGTGTGGGTCCCTTCTATAAGTCTAGCCGACTTATGAAGGTACGCTTCATTTCTAATTAAAGATTTAAGGATGACATGGCTAACATAAGCAAAGAATATTATAAGGCCAACATGTATTGAATTTTTGGGTTAGCAGATATATAAGGAAGATTAGTAATTCACTTTGTGTATGCATGATGTGAAGAGAGATGTATATGTGTGTGAAAAAGAGTAGAGCAGTTGATTGATCAAACATTAGTTCTACTACTGAAGGCTTTTCAACAGGAGAACACAGCAGAGTAGAATAGATTTGAGCAGAAGGTCCAAAGTCAGATTGTGCGCTTCAGTGGAACTGAATCCAGGCATTTGTAGATGCTATATTCTCAGTTCAAATTTTGTTGTAATCTATATTATAATTGTATGGTAGTGAGCCTCTTTCTTGAGCGGTGAACTCTAGGTAGTGTGTGTGAATGCAAGTGCATTCCCCTATTTTATTTTACTTTTAACAAAGTAAACTTTGTGGATTAATCTCCACCATGGTTTTTCCCCTAACAGGGTTTCCACGTAAAAATATCTGGTGTTATGGTGATTATTAATGTGACTGCATGTTTTCATCTATTATGTGCTGCTAATGTTATATAAAGTTCTATTATTGTTGTTGATGGTTTTTAGATCTATGTTGTAAATTAAAATTATTGAACACTAATTCACCCCCCTCTCTTAGTGTTCCTTGCATCCAACAATTGGTATCAGAGCATGTTCCTCTTTTGAAGCTTAGCAGCTTTGGGTGAATCTTGAATTACAATGGATGCTGGTGGTCTTCAACAATAATTGATGGTGGCACTTGATGATCTTGATCAATCTAAGGCAAAGGTCATGGAACTTAAGGAAAATCTTGCAGATGCTAAAAAAATAATTCAATCGTTGAAGGACAAGATTAATGACTCAGGGGAGAAAAGAAAGGAACTATGTGATCAACTGGAGCAAAAGGAAAAAAAAGGCCTGGATGATGTCCATTTAAATTAAACCCTAAAAGAGATTACAAGAGAATGTGAGAAGCTATCCAAGGACAATGCAACTCTAAGACTTGAAATGGAATCCGCGGAAATGAAGTTTACTAAAGAGATTGAGCAAAGAAAGAAGAATGAGGATAATCTAGCCCAGTACTTGAAAGAAAAGTCTGAAGAATGCAACAAAATTAACAATAGATTTATCCAGTTGGAAATTGAACTACAACAATCTAGAAACAATGAACAGGAGCTTGAGAGACAGATAGTCATTCTTGGAAATGAGCTTGCTACTGCAAATGAATTCAAAGAAAAATTCAAGATAATTTCTACCAAGCTTGAAAAAATAACCAAAAGTCAGAAGGATATAAATGATCAGCGAGTTCTTGGATATGAGAAGGGAGAATGCTCTGGATCTAAACAGAAGAATCCTGAAAAGAGGAACAAAGGAAGAAGACATCCAGTAAGGAAACCCAATGCTAAAAAATTTAATGGATATTGCTTTGCTTGTAATAAATTTGGACATATGACTTCATAATGTAGAAGGAAACCTAGTACTCTATCATTTTCTAGTTAATGTTTCAAATGCAAGAAACTTGGGCATAAGGCATTAGAATGCAGGAGTATGACTGACAGTACTAGTAATATTAAATGCTATACCTGTGGAAGATTTGGACATGTTGCTAATCAATTTAGGTTAGGAGGAAATCAGTGGAATGGTTGGTATAGGCAGAAAGGTCTGGTATGTTTCAATTGTAACAATCTTGGTCACATTGCAAAGTTCTGTTGGAATATAAACATGAATAAAAGAGGTCTGGTGTATCAAGGAAGAAATTCACAGAAATAAAATAAAGGTAAAGAAAAAGCTTATGTGGAAGAAATAAGAGACCAGCTGAAGAAGACATGGGTGAAGAAAAGTGAAATGGATGAAGGAAATAAAGTTGTACCGAAAGATCCCTCTGGTAGCTCCTCTAGCAATTGATATCAGGCCAATGGCCTAGGGGGAGTTTTTCATGAAAATTCATTGCCCCCCCTATGTATTGTTGGCATCAAATCTTTGGATGTCATCAATCGCTGTGTTATCCATTGATGGAAGTATTTGCAATGATATGATGAATTGGTCAAAATGGTATAAGCCCGTTGAAATGGTATAAGCCTGAAGTTGAATTCTTAGCTTTCCATATGAGTTTGGAGTGTAACTGGAACTTCTAGGGCAACACATTTATTGCGGAAAAAATTAAAGTTATAAAAGGGAATTTTGAACCCTACTTCGACACCAAGCATTGAAGGAGAATAGTTCAAGAGTATTTTTCTACAAAATTTCAAGCACGAAAGGTCATTCTAGTGGTGAATCTCTAGGTATTCCTGCTAATCATTGATTTTAGATCTATTTTGTAATCGATGGAACTTTGTTCAGAGTGAAACATGAAGCAAATCAAAGGTACCATAACCCTAGATGAGTATAGTGGCTAGAAGATTAGGGATGAAAGAAATATGTGGTCGCTCACTGATGTGAACGACTATCCTCATTTCATCAATGCAGAAGTGATTCAGTTTTTCCTGAACAAATTTGACAGTGATATTCTCAATTTGGATAAACCATATCAAATTACGAAGGATGTAATCAAAAATTTAACAGGGTTATGCAATGTTGGTGGTGTACCAAAGAAAAAGTTGATTCACAATGTGGAGGTCGAAGCCCTAACCAAAATAAGGGGAGATTAGAGGACTCTAATAATTTCATCAATTAAAGATCCTTTGACAAGGTATGTGGCTTATGGAATCTCATACAAGATCTATTTCAAAAACTGAGAAGGATCAACCTTAGATGGTGTTGCATATATTGCCCACAAAATGATAATTGAGAACGAGGACTTTGATCTGTGTAGTCTATTGAAGGAGAAACTATTGGAGAATGTTCAATTAACAAAGGATATTGGCTACCAATTCAAGTTTGGTACTCTGGAAATATGTATTATGATGTACTTTCTAAATTTTTTTCCATTGAAGGACAATGTAGTGTGGAGAGAGAATATGCCAATTTGTAAGCAAATCTTCAATCATTACAATTATTTTGAAAATTGTGAACAAGTGTATGATAGTCTCTTTAAAAAGGTATTAGAGAGGTTTGGAGAAGGTGTTGTCCCTCTTCCAACAAAAATAACTGAATTTGGATCATCTTCTAGAAAAGGAGAGAAAAAGCAAAAGAGAGAAAGAGATATAGCTGGTGTCACTCCTCCGGCACCCAAGTCTGCAAAGTTTGAAGAAAAAGGGAAAATTCAAGTGGTTGTGGATGTAGAAGATGAAGTTTCTGAAGAATATGTTCCCAGAGATCAACCAAAACTAGATGAACCGGAAATAATAATTTTTGAAGACAGTGATGAGGAAAATTCTCTATTTAAGACAAAAATAATACAAATCATTCAGGATGAGGGTGGTATGCAAAATATATCTGGTATATGGTTGAATGGACCATCCTATGAAGAAGATTTTATTGAAAACACTCTGGCAAGGTACTTTATTGATAACAATATTGAGTTGGAGAGTCTGTAGGATGTTCTCCTGGAAGAACTCATTGAATGTGTCAAGATATCTATGGAGCCTGTGCCCCTGGAAAGGAAGGAAGAAGAAATGATTTCTCATTTAAAAATTAAATTTAGATTATCTCTTTCTAGATTGAAGAAGAAAATGAGTGAGCTGAGACAATGTATTGATTCAGCAAATAAAGTCTTTAACTATTTTCTGAGGTGGCCTCATGTGGTAGGAAAGTATAAGGATAAGCTTGAAGAGATTGAAAATGAGCTTGTTAAGACTGTACAAAATTATAGTATGCTCTTGGATAAGAATGGAGATGCGAAGAAGAAAGTTTATGATTTATAGATTGAGCATGCAAAAGTTCGTACTGCTAAAAATTCTCTCATTGATGCTTTCTGGAAAGTTAAAGATATAACTGAAGGGAGATTAGAACAAATGATTGAGACTCTTAAATTAGGAGAGGAACTGGAAGCAACAATCACTATTCTTGAGTCTCTTGTGCAAATAATCAACAAAACTTCAAAAAACAATAGTCTAATCATAGCCATTGGGATTGCAGTGGATTCTTGGAAGAAATTCATTCTGGAATTGAACGCTAAGTATAAAATAATTTTTTGAATTTTCATAGCTGTTGTCAAATTTTGATCAATTTTTGCATCGGTACTTGGGGAGAGAATGGAGTAAGAGATAGTGCAGTAAAATATTTTAAAGGAGAGGATAAGGAAGAGAAGTGTAAAGTGGATGTATTAGAGCTTTTTCATTGATGTCAAAGGGGGAGAGAATGAAGTGAAAAAAATCTTGATATCAAAAGGGGGAGTAGTAGTTTTGGCTTTGATATGTTTTTTTTTTTTGGTTTTGACACTTAGTCAATTTTTCACTAAGTGTTGCCATCAATGCCAAAGGGGGAGATTGTTGGCATATGGCTTTGATGAGGTCAACTTTGGCTACTTGTGTTGTTATTGATGGCAACTTGAGCTTACAGTTTGATCCACAGTATCAGTTGTGCTTATGCTGGTAGAGAATATAAGTCTCTTTATTTTACCGACAGAGAAAGTGAAGAACAAGACATCTGGTTGGTATGCTGATCCGACTACATCATCAGATCACTATTTTGAAGTGTGGATCTCCAAGGAAGTTTTCTTAGCTCATACACTATTCTATTGAAGAAGTTTTGTGGTGTTGCATTGATCATAGTTCAAGTTAAGAGGTTCGGTGGCATGATTCATGATCTATTTTTTATTGTAGTCGACATACTTGATGTGGTGGATCGCAGATGTATGTGGAATAATTATTTTTCTATCTCTTATGTTTAGAACCATGGTGTGGGTCCCTTCTATAAGTCTAGCTGACTTATGAAGGTATGCTTTGTTTCTAATTAAACATTTAAGGCCGACATGGTTGACATAAGGAAATAATATTATAAGGCCAACATGTATTGAATTTTTGGGTTAGCGGATATATAAGGAAGATCGGTAATTCACTTTGTGTATGTGTGATGTGAAGAGAGATATATATGTGTGTGAAAAAGAGTAGACCAGTTGATTGATTGAACATTAGTTCTACTACTAAAGGGTTTTCAGTACGAGAATAGAGCAGAGAAAAACAGATTTGAGCAGAAGGTCCAAAGTTAGTTTGTGCACTTCAATGGAACTAAATCATGAATTTGTAGATGCTATATTTTTAGTTGAAATTTTGTTGTAATCTATATTATAATTGTATGGAAGTGAGCCTCTTTCTTGAGCAGTGAGCTCTAGGTAGTGCGTGTGAATGCAAGTGCATTCCCCTCTTTTATTTTACTTTTAACAAAGTAAACTTTGTGGATTAATCTCCACCATGGTTTTTCCCCTAACAAGGTTTCCACGTAAAAATATTTGGTGTTATGGTGATTATTGATGTGACTACATGTTTTCATCTATTATGTGTTGCTAATGTTGTATAAAGTTCTATTATTGTTGTTGATGGTTTTTAGATCTATTTTGTAAATCAAAATTATTGAACACTTATTCACCCCCCCTCAGTGTTCCTTGCATCCAACATAACCCAAATCGTACTTATTAAAAAACTGGTTCAAAATTTTGAAGAAATATAGCTGCTATTGTGCTAGAAGATTATTTTGTATTTTTCCTTCATCTCCAAAAGAAACTTCTTCCATGCTTCTACTGCAATCCCGATGATTATGATCATGTTGTTGTTTTTACATGTCTTGTTGATAATCTCTATGAGGGATTTTGGAATGGTGATATCTTCTTCTAATATCTCTCCTTTCCTCAGTATCTCAATCAATTGTTCTAGTCTACATTTTGTTATGTCCTTCACTTTCCAAAAGGTGTCAACAATCCTGTTTATGGTGTTTTGAAAATTTGTATGCTCTGTCTGTAATTTTTGAATCCTTTTCTTAATTGAACCATATTGATCCTGAAACATGTTAAAATTTTGTCCAATACTATTAGACTCTGTTTCAATTTGTTCCAAATTTTCTTTGTACTTTCTAATTGCATGAGGCCATTAAAGACAATAATTGTAGATGATGTTTGTTGTGTTTATGCATTGCCTTAGCTAGTTCATGTTCCCTTTTAGCTTGGTGAGTGATAATTTATACTACTTCTTCAGGTGTCAAATTACTTCTTCTTCCTTGTTGTGAGACTCAGAGTCCATGATTTCCTTGATGCATTCAATCATCTCTTCTAGAAATGTATTCTTTAAACTCTCTAATTTAGTATGGTTGTGCACAAGATGAGCACTTAGTATGTTTACAATCATGTCCTGCTCATATGAAGGTTTGATAGACCATATGTTTACAATTTTTTGCATTCCATCTTCCTCATGAATAAGCTGCAATATCTCTTCTTTGGTTAAATTACCTTCTTCTTCACTTTCTTCTGTCATTTCCTTTTCTTGTTCTAGTTCGGTTGTTTCCAATTCTTTCCTTTGGGTGTCCTTAGTTTCCTTATCAGATTCCTCATCTGGTATATTTACAATCACCTATTATTTTCCTTTCCCTTCAACTCTTGGAGTCTTGTATGCTGGTGGAGTATAGAGAACAATTTCTTTTTCTATTTTCTTCTTTCTCTCCATCTCACTAGAGGAGGAACCAATTTCAAGTGCCCTTACTAAAAGGGGAATACCAATTGACCCAAACTTCCTTAGCAACCATTTAAAGAAACTTTCATATTCTTGATCACAGTTTGCCAAATTGTTAGAATGTATGTAAATCTACTTGCAAATTGGTTCACTCTTTTCCCATATTACATTGTTGTTCAATGATAAGCAATTCAAAAAATACATCGCAAGACATATAACCAAAGTACCAAATGTAAAAGGGTAATCTATCTTCTTTTTCAAATGTACGTTCTCCATTAGTTGATCTTTCAGTAATCCAAAGAGGTCAAAATCCTGATCTTCCACTATCATCTTGTGTGAAATGTAAAAAACACCTGCCAAAGTTACTCCTTCTCTATTTCTGAAAAATATTTTGTAGGATACTCCATGCGCAATGTACCTTGTCACTGAATCTTTGATTGTTGAGATTATTAATGCCCTTTGATCTCTAATTACTCCAATTAGGGTTTTAACTTCTTTATTTCAGATTGACTTCTTTCTCGGCACATCCCCAACTTTGCATAACCCAATTATAGTGCCAATCACTTCCTTCAAGATATAGTTGGGTTTATCTAGAGTTAGAATATCTTCGTTCAATTTGTCTAGAATAAAATTAATGATTTCTTCATTCTCGAAATAGGGGAATTCACTCCAAATATCTAAGCTTTTGTGTTTTGTTTCTTTCAGCCATTTCAATTCATTGTGTGACAACATGTTTCTTATAGCTCTAATCTTCTCACTGCTATATTCATCTAGGTTTATCATTCCTTTGATTTTCTCAATTTTACCTTCCGTACTCATGAATTGTATCTACCAAATAAGTTCTTCAACCGCACACCAAATTAAATGGAAATTTCTCAATACAACTGGAGTACCTGATGGATTAGGGTTTTTCCACCAAATGCTTTCAAAATTTTGATGCAGAGTGCTCTCCTTCTTTTCTTTGATATAAAGTGGTAAATGAGGGTTCCAAATTGCTTTTTATAACTCGCACACCTAACCTTTTGTTGTATTAAATGAGTTTTCCCTAGGTGTTTCAAATACATTATTCTCTCAGTCAGCAAAATAAACTTTTGTGGATCTTCAATTGCTTGAATTTCCTTACAAGTTTATTCAAATGCATCTGTAAATCATTAATACAACTATTGACAATCTCTCACATTTCAACACCAACTACCAATAGGGGGAAAAGGATTTTCTTGAAAAACTCCCCCTAGGCCAATGGCTTGAAATCAATTCTTGGAGGAATTACTAGAAGTTGGATCTGGTGCTAGCTCATTTCCTGGAATAGAGGGATTCTTCTTCACCCATGTTTTCTTCATCTAATCTCTTATTTCTTCCACAGTCACTCTCACTTTTTCTTTATCGTCTTTCTATGTATTTCTGCTTTTGTATGCAGGACCTCTTCTATCCATATTTTTGTTTCTCCAGAATCTTGCAATGTGACCGTATTTGTTGTAATTGTAACACACAACATTTACTTGTCTAGAACAATCATTCCATTGATTTCTTCTTGATCTTCACTGGTTAGCAATATTCCCAAATCTTCCACAGGTATAACATTTAACATTTCTTCTATTGATAGAGTTGTTTGACATATTTCTACATTCAATTGACTTATGACCAAACTTATTGCAATTGAAACACTGACAGGAGAATGATGGATCACTTGATTTCATTTTACTTCTACATTGAGAAGCCATATGACCAAATTTATTGCAAGAAAAATAGTATCCATTAAAATTTTGGGCATTAGGTTGTGTTACCTGATGCCTTTTTGCTTTGTTCATCTGATTTCCTTGCCTAAAATTCCTTTGTTCAGATCCAAAACTTTCTCCTTTCTCATATCCAATACCTTGCTTGTCATTTGAATTCTTCTGACTTTGAGTTAGCTTATCAAGCTTAACCGAGCTAATCTTGAACTTCTCCTTGTATTAATTTATAGTAGCAAGTTCATCCCTGAGAATACCAATCTATCTTTCAAGCTCTTCTTCATTGTTTCTGGATTGTTGTAGTTCAATCTCCAACTAAATGAATCCTCCATTAATTCTTTTGCATTCATCAGAACTCTCTTTTAAGGACTGAGCAAGATTCTACTCATTCTTCTTTCTCTCTTCAATCTCCTTAGTTAGCTTCATCACCATAGATTCCATCTCATGCTTTAGGGTAGCATTGTCTCTGGAAAGCTTTTCACATTTTTCAGTTATTTCCTTCAAGGTTTGATTCAGGTGAACATCATCCATTCTTTTGCTCTCCTCTTTCTTAATCTGGTCACATAGAAACTTTCTCTTCTCCCTAGAATTAATAATCTAATCCTTCAATTTCTGAATGAATTTCTTAGCATCCTTAAGATTTTCTTTCAATTCCCAGACTTCTACTTTGGACTGATCAAGATCATCAAGTGCCACCAAAAGCTACGGCTGAAGACTACCAGAGTCCATTACATTCCAAGATCCACCTCAAGCTATTAAACTTCTTTTGAGGAACTAGGATTTGATACCAATTGTTGGAATCAAGGTGTAAGGAAAGCTAAGTGCGGAAACAACTCTCCTAACGTCAAAGACTCAGAGAAGAATGCAAAGACACTTTTAAATTTTACAATTACAGACCAATTAAGATGCACTTGAAAGAGATAAATAAAATAGAAAAATAATCATACACACATGAACACCAGATTTACGTGGGAAAACCCTTACGGGAGAAAAACCCACCACACCAAGAGAAGTCACTTTGTATTACAATAATAATAGTTACATACAGAGATCTGACTTATCTTTCTGATGTCAGTTTACAGCAGCATTCACCATGACCAACCTTGTTACAAAATGTTCAACACTCAGAATTTCATTCACTAATCACTCATCAAACTGATCATCCAACTATTCACACAACCATCGAACCTTGTTACAATCTTCAATCTCTGAGTATATCCTTGATGCCCCTGTCTGTCGAGCTTCCTCTCAGTAACTGCCACAATAGTCCAACTGCTAGCGGTTCCCATTTGGCTACTCTGATTGGTCGAAGACACACCACATAGGATGGTCTCTCAATTGGTCAAAGGCGTTCAACCTGTATTCAGATGTTGGTGAGACACTAACCGTGTCTCCTCGATGCCATAAGACCTAACTGTAGCTATCACCAAGAGTCCTCACTATCGGTAAGAGGTTACACCGAGTTCAAAAAGCTATCGCTCAAACTTTGCCTTGTCGCCAAGACCTCATACCAATGATCACCAATTGTATCACTATCGCCAAGATAATCGCTATTCGATGAGACATCATACCGAAGTCCCAAAGCCACAGAGATGTTAGTTTTCCATTTAGAAAGACTATCATCCTTCGCCAAGAGATCATACCGAAATGAACTATCATTGGCAAGACTTATTGCTACTTGCTAGGACATCACACTGATGTTCACAAGTTATTCTGAAGTGTCCAACATTCAGCAAGACTTACCACTATCACCAAGAGGTTACAGCGATGTTCACACCTATCGGCGAGAGAACCCACCATCGGCAAGACTTCTTACCGAGACTTCCAAAATTACCCCGATGAGCATTGGTGAGACAAACATAAGTCGCCAAGAGTTCATAGCGAAGCCTCCATGTTACCCCGAAGACTCCAAGTGAATACTCATCGGCAAGACTTCTCTTGTCGGTATGAGACATATCAAATTTCCAAGTCTCTCCCTAAAACCGCTTGTTGCCAAAAGTCTCCTCGATATCCGATAAGAGTGGCCTGTCGGCCAGAAATCTCCACTCACGGTGAGAGATAGAAACTGTCATAGTGATCAACATGTCACAGCGACAACACCAGTTGACAAGACAAAAGCAAGGTCACAGCAACTAGAAAATTTGAAAAGGTTTCACATATGCTAGTCAGCCAGACACAATGAAGGTCATACCAAATTTTCTCTTCCATAGGTTTCAGCCTGTGAGATTGAGGCACATATTTCCAACAATCTCCCACTTGACGAAGATCACACAAGCACCTCCAGAGCACAAAAAAACTACTGACATTCATGGGCACTAAGACCCATCAAATTTGCACACCACCTGAACTTGTCTGTGCTCACTGGTTTTGTCAATGCATCTGCAACATTCTCCAAAGTATCCACTTTTTCTAATGATACCTTTCCATCCTCTACCATATCTCGTACAAAGTGGTATTGTACATCTATATGTTTCATCCTGGAATGGAAAGTAGGATTCTTTGCCAAACAAATAGCACTATGACTGTCATAGTAAATAGTTATTTGCCATACATCAAAACCAATGTTAGAACACAAACTTCTTAACCAGATTGCTTCTTTACAGGCATGTGTAGCTTCCATGTATTCTTCCTCTATAGTGGACAAAGTGACTATAGCTTACCGCTTACTCATCCAACTAACTGCACCACCATTCAACGTGAAAATATATCCACTGGTGGATCTTCTGCTGTAAATGTCCCATGCCCAATCATAATCCACATAGCCTTGAATACTGAGAGTCCTCTGTGATTCCACCAAGTTCCCATGGTAACAGAAAGCATATTCTGAAGTGCCCTTCAGATATTTAAACACTCTCTTCACAGCATCCCAATGTGTCCTTCTAGGATTAGCCATAAACCGACTAAGTACTCCCACTGCTTGGGCAATGTCTGGCCTTGTATAGACCATTGCATACATAAGATTGCCAACCGCACTAGCATATGGTACACTGGTCATGTCCTCCATCTCAGTACGAGATTTTGGACAGTCTTCAACAAATAGCTTCGTTCATTTCAAAAATGGAACAACTAGTTGCTTTCAATCATTCATACAAAATCTCTCTAGAACAATCTTAATATACTTACTCTGACTGAGCCAAAGTTTTCTATCCTTCTTGTCCCTGGTTATTTCCATTCCCAGAATATACCTTGCTGCACCAAGATCTTTCATTTCAAACTTTGCAGACAACTGAGACTTAAGATCAGAAATCATTAACTTACTATTGCCTATGAACAACATATCATCAACATAGAGAGCAATAATAAGAACTTGATCACTTTCAGCTTTGTAATACACACAATTATTAGATTTTGATCTTACAAATCCCAAAGACAATACAAAAGTATCAAACTTCTGGTGCCACATTCTAGGTGACTACTTTAACCCATACAGAGATTTATTCAACTTGCAAACCAGTTTCTCTTTACCTTTTTCCACAAAGTGCTCAGGTTGGGACATATAAATCTCTTCTTCAAGATCACCATGAAGAAATGTTGTCTTCACATCCATTTGTTCAACCTCTAAGTCATATCTTTGCTACA
>VDFB02271358.1:99302702-99352705 GCA_007258455.2 Sequoia sempervirens | reverse complement strand
CTATTTCCAATGATGAATCACTTGCCAAATACACCTTTCCACCATCATATTTTTCATACTTCGTGAACTAGTCTCTATGCGATGTCATGTGGAAAGATGCTCCAGAATCAATCAGCCAGACATCATCTGATGCCTGTGTAGCCAAGGCTACAATGAAGGTGTCTGCATCACTCTAAGAAGACTCATAATCGAAAGAATTCTTCTTCTTCTTCTTCTTCTTCTTTTTCTCCTCTTTACAATCCTTTCAAACATGACCAGGTTTCCAACAATTCTAGCACTTCACCTTGGACTTCTTACCAGGAGACTTTGATCTCCCTTCTGATTTTGATTTGGACTTCTTGTCCTTCTTCTTTCCATTCTCTTTCGATCTTCCTCTAACAACAAGGGCCTCCTTCGCCACCTCAGAAGATTTCCTTCTCATCTCTTCTGATAACAAAGAAGCAACAATATCTTCCATATTGAAACTAGATGTTGTACTCCCAATAGCCATCATTAGGTGATCCCAAGAATCTGGCAAAGAACACAATAAAAGCATACAGTGATCCTCCTCATCAATCTTCACACCAACATATGTTAACTATGCAATCATCATGTTGAATGCATTCAAATGATCAGCAACAGATCCTCCCTCCTGCATTATCAAAGCATACAACTTCTTCCTCAAGAAAAATTTATTCACCAAGGATTTCCCCTGATGAATAGATGCCAGTCTCTTCCACAAGGAAGATGCAATCTTCTCTTCATGCACATTCAGAAGAATGGAGTCTGCCAAATAGAGCCTTATCAGCCCCTTAGACTTTCTATCTGCAAGGTCCCAATCCTCTTGCTTCATACCTATAGGTTTCACTCCAGACACAACAATCCAAAGATAACGATCCACTAACAGGTCTTCCATTTTGAGTTTCCACAACTCAAAATTGCTGCCATTGAATTTCTCTATTTCAATCTTTCCTGACGTGCTTGCCATCTCAATCTGTAATTTGAATTAACAAACTTCTACAAGACTCCCAATGAACAAAAATTGACACAAAAAACCCAACGTACCCACAAGGATAACACAATTGGCGAGGATCTGATACCACTTGTAAGGAAAGCTAAGTGCGGAAACAACTCTCCTAAAGTTAAAGACTTAGAGAAGAATGCAAAGACACTTTTAAATTTTACAATTATAGACCAATTAAGATGCACTTGAAAGAGATAACAGAAACAGAGAAATAATCATATACACATGAACACCAGATTTACGTGGGAAAATCCTTACGGGAGAAAAACCCACCACACCAAGAGAAGTCACTTTGTATTATAGTAATAAGAATTACATACAGAGATTTGATTTATCTTTTTTATGTCAGTTTATAGCAGCATTCACCATGACCAACCTTGTTACAGAATATTCAACACTCATAATTTCATTCACTGATCACTCATCGAATTGATCATCCAATTGTTCACACAACCATCGAACCTTGTTACAATCTTCAATCTCTGAGTATATCCATGATGCCCCTGTCTATCGAGCTTCCTCTCAATAACTGTCGCAATAGTCCAACTGCTAGCAGTTCCCATTTGGCTTCTCTGATTGGTCAAAGACACACCACGTAGGATGGTCTTTCAATCGGTCAAAGGAATTCAACCTATATTTGCATGTCAGTGAGACACTAACCGTGTCTCCCCGATGCCATAAGACCTGACTGTAGCTGTTGCCAAGAGTCCTCACTATCGGCAAGAGGTTACACCAAGTTTAAAAAGCTATCACTCAGACTTGGCCTTGTCACCAAGACCTCATACCGATGATCACCACTTGTATCACTATCACCAAGACAATCGTTATTCGATGAGACATCATACTAAAGTGCCGAAGCCATAGAGACGTTAGCTTTTCATTCGGCAAGACTATAGTCCTTCGCCAAGAGATCATACCGAAATGAACTGTCATCGGCAAGACTTATCACCACTCACTAGGACATCACACCGATGTTCACAAGTTATTTCGAAGTGTCCAACATTCGGCAAGACTTACCGCTATCACCAAGAGGTTATAGTGATGTTCACACCTATCAGCGAGAGAACCCACCGTCGGCAAGACTTCTTACTGAGACTTCCAAAATTACCCCGATGAGCATCGGTGAGACAAACATAAGTCACCAAGAGTTCATAGAAAAGCCTCTGTGTTACCCTGAAGACTCCAAGTGAATACTCATCGACAAGACTTCTCTTGTTGGTATGAGACATACCAAACATCCAAGTCTCTCCCTGAAACTGCTTGTTGCCCAGAGTCTCCTCGATATTCGATAAGAGTGGCCTGTCGGCCAGAGATCTCCACTCACGGTGAGAGATAGAAACTGTCATAGCGATCAACATGTCACAATGACAACACCAGTTGGAAAGACAGAAGCAAGGTCATAGCGACCAGAACATTTCAAAAGGTTTCACATCTGCTAGTCGGCTAGACACAATGAAGGTCATACCGACTTTTCTCTTCCAAAGGTTTCAGCCTGTGAGATTGAGGCACATATTTCCAACACAAGGAACATTGAGAGGGGGCTTGAATCAGTGTTCTACTAAATTTAACTTTATTAATATGATCTTTAAACCACTTATAACATTCAACCAAGAGAAAGATACAAACACAAAAAGAAATCATCCACAACACCATAACACAAGGATTTTTACATGGAAACCCTGTAAGGGGAAAAGCCACAGTGGAGGTTAATCCACAATTTGAGTACTCAAAATATAAGTGTTTTACAAAAATGGGAATGCACTTGCATTTAGGTGCACTGCCTAGAGCTCACTGCTCAAAAATAGAAAGGCTTACTACCTTACAAAAGGTTTGGATTATGACCAAAATATTTGAACTGAGAAAGTAGCATCTACAAATGTCTGATTATAGTTCTAGTTAGGCTCATAGATCAAATTATGAACCTTCTGTCTGATTTTTCTCTTCTGCTCTACTCTACTTCAACTCTCATCACAAAATCCTTTTATGCACAAGTGAAATTGTGCATAATCGCTAAAAAACCATTCTAATATTCACAACACACATCAACACACTTCGAACACACACCAAAATAATATAATCGACCACTTATATATATCTGCAACAAAAGATTTAATCAACCATATGTCAACTTCAGTAATTTAACATAAAATATTTTCCAACCATTAGCCCAAACCACAATTTTTTTTTAATGTGCACCCACCAAAGTCGGCCATAGCATAGTGATGACCCAAAAAATAATAATCAAACCCAAAAATACTTCAAACAATTTTTCCTGAAACATCCACAACATGCCACATTTACTTAGTCATCCTTCTTGCACTAATAAATAAAAAATAAATTAACCGGATCTCCTAACTCGTACACCAATTGATGCAATGGCACAAAACATGAGAATAAGATATTCTAGATGCCCAACTACTTTCCCTAAGATCCACAACCAAAATTGATGAACTGGTAATGCATATGGATCGACAAACTCAACTTCAGTGGGATACCCTGTTCTTCACTCTGTCTTCTAGTATGAACAAATACTGAAGTGTGGACCGGATGAATGACTTAGGTTGCCATCAATGACAAAACCAAAATCCATATTCCAACAATGATGTGTTTTTTTTTGGTGGTGTCATTGGGTTGGATTTCCTTCGAAAGCATGATATTTCTTAGTGTACAACTTTCCTCTTAGTGGTGATACTATGTGTTGCAATCCCTAAGTTGTGATTCTCTTATCTTAGACTTGTCCTCTCTTGGAGACATTAGGCATGATGTTCCCGAAGAAACCTTACACAAACTAAGCAATATCCATTTGAACAAACCTTACCCACATTATTATTCATAAGTGTTGAGCATAATATAACTTGTTAACCTTGTGAAGCTCAAACCCCTCCCTTTAAGGCTACCAAGCATAACACACCTTCCTTGCCAATAGAGCCTTCCCATTGTTCATAATGTGCTTAGCATAATGAAACTTGTTAGGCCCTATGAAGCTCAAAGCTAAAGTATGTGTGGTGCCCTATCAGAGTTTTTAGAATGATAACTTTGGTATGGTAAGTACAATGAGATCCTGTAGACCTGGCATAACTTTCTCACTAGGCCACTTTCTTGGGGGCTCACCTGGTGGACAACCTGAGGTTCCATTACCCTGGATTGAGTGTGCACATTGTTTGCATAGTGGAAATTGATTTTTTCTTGTGAAAGTTCTTGGAAAAATAGTCGAGTTGTGTTCCACATCGCGTTGGACAGTAAAAGATTGATCTGCCTCCCTTCCTCTAGGACTTTAATTTTGTATGATTGAGTATCATTATCATTATTTCATACATGTGTGTCGTGAATATCTACTTTAGTGTGAGTTTTACATGGGGTCACCCTCTCACTAAAGTGGGGGCTAAATGTAGTGTAGGAAAAAGTACCCCTTTTTCACACTTAATTTGGGAATTAATAAAAATAAAATGAGCATAATTATGCCTTAATTTGGTGTTGTAATGTGTATTTTACATATTCACATTAAGTTTAGGGACCTATTAATTAAAATGGACTTAATTGTGCCTTAATGTGGTGTTGTAATGTGTACCTTTACACTTTCACAGTTATTTAGAGTTTCATGAATTAATTGAGGGTAATTTACCTTAATTGGCCCCTTTAATTCAAATCCATGCCTAATTAATTGCAATTTTTGAAGAGGGAAACTCAACATTCATTAATGCCATAACACAACATTTATTATTGATCAATGTGTGTCCTAGGTAAATGACCTAGGAGCCATTTTACCAAGGGCGAATGGGTACTCACTTAGGCCTAGGACCTAAATTTTAATTATGTTTTTGGTGGTATTTTAATGATTTCAAATCTATATTCACATGTTGGCTTGTGTTATTTGAATTTTTGGAAATTAATGTAACTTACCTTTAAATATAAGGTCATTTCACTAAGTTTCATCTAAGCAATTTTTATAAGATCAAGCTAGTAAGTTCAAGAGAAACTCAAGAGCATTTAAAGGAATTCAAGAGTAGATTTATTGAAGAATTATTGTAGCAATCAAGATTGTATTGTCCTTTCAAAGTCTTCTTGCATCATGCATGTTATTGGAGCTAATATGTTGATGTAATGTTCATGATATATTCAAGCATTCAAGGCATTGTTTCAAGTCAAGTTTCAAGATCAAGATCCACATCCATTGAAGCCATTTCATGATAGTTGCAGATCTACATTCCAAGGTTCATTCAAGGGTTTGGTGAGTTGTGACATTGCTTTGTTCATTTATCATTTCTTCATGTTTCATCATTTCATTACAAGGTTTAATTACCAAAATGAGGTTTAACCAAGGCAAACCCCCATTCACCAACAAAAAACATTAAATTCCCTCTTGATTTGTGTTTGCAGATTTAGGTGGAAGATCTCTTGAAGAGAAAGATTGAAGAATTTTTCAAAGTTGCATTTGTTGTCACCATTGTAGCAATTTCACAAAAAATCACCTATAATATTTATTTCTGACTATCTGATTGTGAAAATTGGGAATCTAGGAGTGCAAACATAGGAGAAGAGAACCCATAAACCATTTTTATAGAGCCCTAGCCAAGACCCATTTTTCATAGGGAGAATGAGTCCTCAGATAGCTTCAGAAAAGCACTTTTGGTGACTAATACACATCATCTTACCCATATCTGATCTACATTCTGATTTTTGTTTCCATCAGTATTGAGTTTAATCTTCAAGATCCAAGTTGTAGGTTGCATTTTGGAGCTAGTTTGCTATTTTTAATCTTTCTCCCCAAAGTTCTATTTAATCAAGACCCCCATCCTTGCAAGAAAAAGGAAATTTGCAGATTCACACTTTCATTTGACTCACCTCAAGGTTGATAGTCCTTTCATGGTGTGGATGTCATATCCTAATGAAATATGGAATATATGTTCATCAAACCACATTTTACTTTGTTTCTATTTGCTGAACCTATTTTTCTATGTTTCAATAAGTAGAGTTGGAAGGTAATTCAAAGTGTTCCAAGGGAATGTATACATCAAGTGTTGATTTATTTCTAAGAATATCAGAAAAAAAAGGGCGAAGATGAGTCTATAGACTAGGATTCTAGTGAAGAAGTGCATATGGTCGAGCAACGGAAGCCCGAGGGTCTTGTGCACGAGTGTATTTTTTGGAGTGAATTTTGCATGGTTATTCCCAGACCCGACAAAGATAGTTAATCCTAGGGATTTTAGAGAGAAAGTGTTAATAGTTTTGCATTTTGTGCGAAAGTACCCACGACCCAAAGACCGAAATTTGGAAGCTTTCTACTAAAGAAAATAAAAGTATCTTTGACATAATCTAGAAAGTTCCTATGCCAAATTGTTGAGAATGTGTGTCTCAAACTCATTATTGAAACCCTAGCTTAGTTTCCATCAAACTCAAATTTACATAAATATTACATTTAGGCCTTTACCACAATACCGTTGGGTGCACTTAAGAGAAGTATGGGCTGGAAATGTGATCCACCACCTCGTAGCAGATCATGAAAGGAGTTGGTGGTAGTGTGTGGGTTACCCCACCACCCTACGATGGTCTAATGAGAGGCTAGCGGGTGTGTGGGCCATCCCACCACCCCACAACAGTCCATGAGAAGACCTATGGTAGTGTGGGAAATGCTTCCTCGTGACAACCCATGTGATGGCTTGTAGTGGTGATGTGTTTGTACTATTATACCGTGATGGTTAGTCTAAGTGACTTGCAGTGGTACGATATATATACCACCATCCCGTGATGGTCTATTGGTTTTTTTTGTGGTATGGTGGTAGTTTGAAAAGAAGGGCTTTGTGGTATCAGAAGGAGTTACTACTTGGTCTCCTTGATTGCAATAAACATATAAGTTAGATGGTGATACGTGGCATGGAGCTGTTAGTTGATTGCACATTGTTGTTGTGAATTAACGTGTTCATTGGCTCAATGATTTCAACCTAAAGGAGATAGTTGAATTACCTGATAACTATGTAACTACCTATGATATCTCATTGCTCATTGGTTGATGAGGTGGTACTATGACAATGTAGGTTAAGTTGACTTGAAGGAGAATAAATTTATATAGAGAATTATGTAATGAATTGATGCATTGTATTGAATACAATAATGCATTGGATTGACCATGAGTCATAGGGTGGTTGGTTGAAGATTATAGTGAATGTAAGGTTCTTGAACTAATTCTGTGAATTGACAACTAAAAGAGCATAGCTCTATAACTTGTATGTAATTGAAATTTTACTGTAATACAAGTTATATTTGCTTTGGTGTGTGGGTTTTTTCCCAAAAGGGTTTTCCCACATAAATCTAATGTTTGCTCTTTGTTGTCTATTATGTTATTGTTGTATGTGCATCTTTATGTTCTATAATTAAAAAATTTAAGTGGTTTATTTTTGCTTCACTCTCCTAAATATTAGCATTAGGAAGGCGTATTCGACACTCTGCTTTCCTTTCACAACAATCATTTGTCACATGCTACCATTTTATTTTATCCTCTGATTCTCTTTCATGCATTTTATTTGAACTCTTTGGTTCCTTGTTCTTATAAAATGCCGAGAGTTGTTTTATTTTCATTAAGTTTATAATTTGTGGATTCTAGAGAACTAAAAAAATTTCAAGTTTTATTATTTTTCCTATTTTTTGTTCCATTCCAGATTAAAAACTTGTATGTTTCATTTGAGATTAATTAATATCAAGGACAATTCAAAGACATTTCTTGATATGAAATCATACATAGTTGATTGTTTGTTCCTATAAAAAAAGACTATGTGCTACACTAGAGTTGGGTGCATACTAACACTATTTGGTGGAAAATAATCCACATTTCTTTAAACCCTTTCATCATTCTATGCTTCAATGTGAAAAAATATGGTGAAGTATAGATTGGTTTTCTTTAATTTAGTTTATTTCTTGAGGCATACATGGATAATACTTGGGAGAAATCTTTACATTTCAATATTTTTATGCTTAGTTTTAGATTAGATGTTCAATACTTTAAGAAAATGTTTCAAAATTGATATATTCATGGAGTTTTATTGTAAATATTTTGATTCCATGAAGTTGTAGAGTGCTTAATGATAAATTTACTTGAATGTATGAAATTAATTTGAATTTCATAAAATATTATTGCAAATCTATAATTTAATGAAGCTATTAAGTGACATGTGAGTGATCAAATTGAGATTATGTTATGATCCTTTCGATACTAGCTATCTTGTGACAACCATACACCCCTCATGTTTAACAAAAATTTACACAATGAACCTTGAGTGAACCTAGTGCATCAAGACCTGACATTCCCATGCCTTGGGATTGAGCCGAGATTACCATAAATTTAGGTTTTTTCTTGGTGGATCTTTCAAGTAAAGGTATATTCCAATGGTCCTATGTGAGAATTTATCTATCTGTTGGTGTGCATGTGTAACATCCATATGAACAAAATTGGTTCTAGAAGGAGGGCCTTCTTTGTTGAAAATAAATGAAGCTAGAGTTTTGTAGGGTTACTAGGTCTCAGTCTAGCAATCCTTGTGTGACACCTATAGAACTTAGTGGTCAAACATCAACTAGGGCTTGAGGGTTAATTTTTGTTGATGTAGTCTCACAAAATAAAATTGTTGTGACACCTCCTCCACCTGTAGCAATGGCTTTCTTCAATGTAGAGTCTCCTATTCAATTTGTTGTATACAATGATCTTCCAAAGAATTTGGATAAGTTGTGTCTGAAGTACTATCTTCATAAAGATGCAGAAGAACATATAAGTATCTTCAAGGATACATGCTTTAGAGCTAGAATACAACATGAAGATGTCATGTGTAGGTTGTTTCCCTACACGTTGAGTGACAAAGTTTATCAATGGCATATCAATTTGGCTCATGATTCTATTAGGACATGGAAAGAAATGGAAAATAAGTTCTTAGTTAGGTTCAGAATGCCAGTAGACCTTGCCTTGATATATCATCAATTTTCTCAAATCAAAAGATTTGATGTTGAACCTATAACAACGTTTAATGATAGATTCCAAAAGGCCTATTCTAGGTTACAAGCACCTTATGTTGTGGATAATTTTTCCTTTGTTTTTTTTTATTACACCATTTTCAATATATTGATAGTGATGTTTATGAAACAAAAGGAAAATCCTCCTACTACCCTAACTAAAGCCTATGCACAAGCTATAAGTGTGATTCTAGAAATGAAACACCTTGGAAGTGGATTGTTTGTGAATGGCATGAATAGTTTGAATAACTATCCCATCCTAGGCATGAGTGGAGTCTCGTTAAACAATGCAATGATCCCTAACCATTTACCTCTAGCATTCCAAAGTGGAACCTTTCCACAAAATTGCTTCTTTCAACATGGAAATAGTTAAGTGTTAGTCTGACACCTTGGCCAATCTATCACTAAAATACAACCTAATGGAAATTATTTCTGTATGCAAACTCAAGAGAGTTAGAGAGTAAAGAATCAAGAGGATAAAGAAGAAATTAAAGAAATAATAGCTCAACTTAAGAGATTAAGAATTAAGGTTACACAACTGAGAAACCAAAATTTATATTCTCAAAATAACAACCAGAATTCAGAAGCTCCAACATATAATTCTCCTATACCACCTAGACCTTGGAAGACATGACCTAGCAATAGAGGAGTGTCCATGCCTTTGGATAATTCCAACTCCTCTGAAGATAGGCCAACATCTAAAGTGATTTTAGCTAAACTTTCCATGAGTAATTGATGTAGGATTCACAATACCAATGCTCATACATAATTTGATTGTCCGAAATTCAAAACTACGTCATATATTTTTCTAGCTATAACATATCATAATGATCAATGTGATTCTCACCTACCTTAGGGAAATGGACTAGTTCCAGTATGGTATGATTCAACATTTGTACTAGACAGTTACATGTGTTTTGAGTCACTTGCTATTGATGAGAGTAATTCCTATGAGTGGGGAGATAGTTCAACCATGACCTTAGAAACTTACATGTTTCCTTATCAAGATGAATATGAAGCTGATGAAATTCATTGTTTTCAACAATATCTAAAGGGAAACAATTTAAACCTAAGGAGAAACACCAATGGTGGTAGTAGGTTCAAAGGACCCTTAACTACGCCAATGCCATCTAATAACTTTAACACTCCACCAGATGATAAATCCAATAATAATATAGGATTACCAAAGGTAACTTCACAGTATAGCAATCCTTATAATCCTCCATAGAGTGATAAAATAGAATTCACCATGTAAAGTAATTTGACTAACTATTTGGTGGAAGAAATTAGAAAGGTAAAGATCAGTTTGTCTCTATCAAAATTTCTTAAGACAACTATAATCAGGAAAGCTTTCTTAAAAATGTTAGAAGAACTTCCCAAAGAAAGATCAGTTAGTAAAGAGATGTAGGTGAAAGACAACTCCATTAAAATGGAGGAGAAAAATACTATTCCTAAGGTAGATGCACATGTAGCTTTTTATTAAGGAAAGATCTAGATTCACGGCTATTTCTTTTGAAACTAAGAATTTTTGGTAAGAATCTCCATAATTGCTTTCTAGATTTAGGAGCATCCACTAATGTGATTCCTTTGTCTATATGGAAGACACTAGGTTTAACAACGGCTAGTTCCTTAGAGAAAGTTACTCAATTGGGATAAAAAAAGGTGAATGTAGTTGGAGAGTTAACTAAAATCCATATGTAGTTAGCATTGAATCCTAGGATTCAATACTACAATGATATACAAGTGGTCAAGATACCAGATACCTATGGGATGTTGTTAAGTAGAGATTGGTCGAAGACTTTAAATGGATACATGGCCATTGATTTCTCACATATGTGGTTACCCTAGAAAGTAGTTCCTAATCAAATCATAATAGAGATAACAATGCATGAGACACATGATTACTAATTACAATAATAAAAATGAAGTGTTAGACATCGATGTAGAACCCAATATATATGGTATTAAAATTTACAGAGTTATGATAGAAGAGGTTTTTATGTGCAATGCAGAAAAACATGATTAGATAACTTCAAGGATGGACATGCTGGTAGAATCCAACTATGATTCCTCTAAAGGGGAAGAAAGTCACTTGGAATTTTTTTGGAATATTGTTACTAGAGAAGCCCATAAGGGCTAAAAGACTAAATATTTGGTCAAAGATTTGTTGTTACAAGATTGCTATAGGTTACATAAGTTTGCACATTCATAGGAAAATTGTGTGATGTGTTTGGAAATTATCCACATAATAAAAAATCAGTGTTGTCTAGAAGGTACAATTCCTTCTAGGTTTGAGCCTAATATACTTAGTGATTAAACACATGCAATGCATATTAAAAATATTAATTTTTCAACTCTTAAAAATTCTATGTTCAAAGCCATCAAAGAACAAACTTGGATCCTTAGGTTCGATGGATCAAAATCCAAACAAGGGATCAAAGTAGGGGTTGAGTTGATCAATCCCCAAGGTAAGTCATTTCTTTCTGCTTATAGGTTGCAATTTTCAATGTACTAACAATGTGGCAGAATATGAAACCCTCATCCATGGTTTGCTGCTTGTGATAAAAAAGAAGGTCAAGATTCTTAAAGTATTTGGTGATTTAGAACTAGTAGTCAAACAAGTCAATAAGTAGTATATTTTTTATCACAAATTATTTTCTAGCTATCGACATCAAGTGTGGGACCTTATCAATGAATTTGATGCTTTTAATATTACTCACATCCCATAGAAGTTTAATCAAAGATTAGATACCTTAGCTATTTTTTTAGTACCTTAGAACCATTGGATGCTTTAGACCAATCTACAAGTATTCGAAGATGAACAACACATTTGCAGTTCATTACCAATTCTATTTTTTTCAAAGCTCAAATAATTGAGGAAGAAAATGCCTAGATGGTGAACTTCAAGATGATGAGTTAACTCAATCAAAAGATAATAAAATTTTGAAAGGAATTATTGAATTGGAAAATATTGTTCAATATAGTTAGATAACTTAGCAAAAGGAACTACCTAAAATGAATGGGGGACAATTTGAGTTGTATAACTTGAATACTGAGGAGGACCCTAAGAATGTGTTCATAGGTAAAGTATGCACTAAGGAGGAGAGAAGGAATATTTCTCAAGCACTCAGGGATTACTAGAAAGTTATAGCATGGATTTATGAAGACTTAAAGACATATGACACCTCCATCATAACTCATACAATGCCACTAAAACCTAATGTGAAACCTTTCTGTCAGAAACAACACCCAATAAATACACTTTTAGAACCCATGATTTAGAAGGAAGTACAAAGGATCCTCTCAACCAAAATAATTTTTCCCATTAGAAATTCTACTTGGGTGGCTAATTTAGTGCCCGTTAGAAAGAAGAATGGAGACATTCGGTTGTGTGTAGATTTTTGAAATCTTAATAAGTCATCCGAGAAAGATAATTATTCCCTACCCTCGTTGGATGAAGTATTGCAAATTTTCAATGGTTCATAGATGATTTCCTTTTGGATGGATTCTTCAGGTATAACTAGGTAATGGTTGCTAAGGAGGATGGGATGAAAACAACCTTCATTACAAAGTGGGGAATTTTTGCTTATAGAAGGATGTCATTTTGGTTAATAAATTTTGGAGCCACATTCCAGAGAGCAATGGATTACACCTTCCAATATTTGATTGGAAAGTGCACTATAATATACATGGATGATATCACAGTATTCTCTAAAAATAGAGGAGATCATGTTCATGATATTAGAGCCATATTACATAAATGTGGGACATACAAAGTGTCACTAAACCCCAAAAAATGAATTTTTAGGGTAGTTGAGGGTAAATTTCTCAGACAAATTATCTCGAAAAGAGGTATTTCAATAGATCTAGATCAAGTGAGTGCCCTATTGAAATTGTAACCCCCAGGAAGCAAAATAGAATTGAATTCCTATTTTGGAAAGATTAATTTCATCAAAAAGTTAATTACTGAATTTGCTGAGATAGTAAGACCTCTTAATGATATGTTTAAAAAGGATGCAAAAATTGAATGGAAAAATGAGACTAAGCCCAATTTCGAGAACATAAAAGTTGTAATTGTAGAAGCACTAGTGTGGGTAATTCTAGATTTTGTTAAACCCTTTTACATTTATTCTTTTCCTTCAGGTCATACATGTGCAGCTACATTAACACAAAGGGGAAAAAATAAAGAAGAAAAACCAATTGCATTCATGAATACTCCCTTTAAAGAGGCTGAGCTAAGATATATGGATATTGAAAAGAAAGCCTTTGTATTGGTTAAGGTAGTAAGGAAGTTCTAACACAACATTCTCAAGAGTTTAGTCAAGGTGATTGTTCCTGATGCAATGGTAAAAAGGCTACTCACACAAAGAAAATTTGGAGAGAAAATAGCCAAGTGGGTCACTATTTTAAAGGAGTTTGATTTAGAAATTATACCCATGAAGTTGGTTCATGGATAGGAATTGGATAAATCTATAGCTGAAATTGATCCTCATATTCTAGCTAGCAATATACCCTAGATGTGGAAAACCAAGATGATTGTTACACGAATATTTGGTACTATCTAGTCAGTAACAACTATTTAAGCAACATGTAGAGGCATCAAAGAAGAGCCCTGAAGATCAAATCCTAGAACTAAATGATTAAAGGATGGGTTCTCTTCAAGAGGAACCATGAAGGAATCTATTTAAGATGATAAATAAGAAAGAATCAGGTGAAGTTTCATAGGAATTACATGATAGGTTTGGCACAACTCATAAAGCACCATTGGCCACTTCACACCTCATTATGAGAGCCAATTATTATTGGCTGACTATTTTCAAAGATATGTATGAACATGTAAAACATTGTTATACATGTCAAACTGCTACTGATAAAGGAAGATTCAATACACAACCATTACAACCTATGATGGAGATGCATCCTTTTGCATAGTGGGGACTAGATTTTATAGCAACAATTAATCTGCCATCATCTGCAAGCCACAGGTATGTGCTAACTACTATTGATTATTGTACCAAGTGGACTGAAGTGTTTCATAGTAAAAAATGCACCAAAAAAGTGGCAATAAAATTTTTAGAAGAAAACTTCATTACCAGGTTTGGAGTACTGTATGCCCTGTTATGTGATAATGGCCCTATTTTTCTTCATTGAAAATTTCCAATTGTGCATTTGTATACGGTATAATGCTAAAATTTTCATCTAATTACTACCTGTAGGGAAACAAATTAGTAGAAACATCAAATAAGAACCTGTTGGACATAATTATAAAGTTTATTGAAAAGAATCCTAGGGAATGGCATTCCTTTCTAAAATTAGTAGAGCTATGTTTTAGAAGAATTATAGAGATAAACTTGTTGGGGCTATGGATGCTTGACTAGTAGCAAGGTTCTATCCAAGGTTGTATTAAAAGGGAATTACCAAATTATGTGGGTCAATTCAAGTATTTGTTATGCTCCAAATTTGTTGTAGCAGAATAAACCACTAGCACACATATGAGTTAAATGAAATTTAATTTTGTTATGCTAATTAAAGTGAAAAGAATGTTAAAACAAGAGTTTGGTTGTTTATAATTTAAAAACTATAGAAAGTTAAGGTATGGTTATTATTTCCAAAATTTATTTTCTATTGTTTTGTTAGTTTTATTGGTTTATAGTTGTGTGGTCTCACAAAATTCCCCATTTTTCCCTTGGAAAAATGTAGGCCCCTCATTTCTTCTGCTTTTCCCTTTGATTTTTTCTTGCGTTGGTGTGTTTATTTTGGAGGAAATGGTAAAATGAAAGTCTTGCTCCAAAATGCATGACTTTTTCTCAAATTGTTGTCTTCCTTGGCTTATATTATTTGCAAATCTCTTCCCCCGTGATTTATTGATTATCCAAATTCCTAAGTTTTTGGGTGTCAGGTGTGTTGGAACACAATAATCTACAGAGGGGTGAATCAGTAGATATTAAAATTTTAATGCTTTAACCTTTAGAGTATATTGACTAATTAAACACTTAGTGTGTAGATTAAAATATGAAATAGAGAAATTTAAACAAGCACACACTCTAACAACACATAACACATAATATACATGGAAAACCCAATATTGGAAAAACCATGGTGATAAAATGTTGTTAGGAGCTACCATCCTTATCCATCCTCACAAATAAACTTTTTGTTACAAGATTTAAGGGTTCCAACCCTATGGAGATACCAATCCCCTGAACTAAGCACCAACTTAGTTATTTGACGAAACCAACCTATTAGATTTACAACATAAAATATTATTACATTTTGTTCCTAAGGAACTTAAAGCAATGTTACAACTTACTTTACAACTGCTCAACTATATGTTGTCACAACTTACTCCTCTTCTCTACACCCATCTATTCTTCATTGTTCTTCTCCTCTTCTCTTAGTGCATTCTTGGTCTGCCTCAACGCACCCACACACACTTTTGTAGCTCTTCTCCTTTTATTTTTAGTGTATTCTCTGTCTACCTCAAGAGCTTAGACTACCTTCTACACTGTGCACTATCTTCTTCTTAGCATGCTCACACAATTACCTCCCTTAGAAAGAATTTTGTGTAGTTGCTAACCCATGATGATTTCCTTGAGATTCTACCCCATAATCTTCAATTAGGGCTCTAAGATATATTTTGACTGTCATCCTTCTGCATTGAACTACACAACATTAATTTTTGGTACAAATAATTTTCTCTCATTCTCTCTCTATCAAACCCTAGGATTGGATATGCATTTAATGCATCCTTCTGATTATCCATTTTGATATCGATCCCAACCTCTATAGAAATATATGCATCAAATATACATTATAGTTATTGTTGATGTAGGTAGAACATTTAATTCTCACCTCTATGTGAGTCTATAGGAGAAACCCTATTTACCTGAACTTAGCCATTTGTGAGCTTCTTGTTCAAATCTGAGCCATCAATCTCCTGACTTCACACCATGATCTAGTATTCCTCATTCATCATCACACCTTTAAAATGTGACCATCAAATAAATGGTCTTTATATCTTCATTGTTGATCACATCAACTTTGGGACCTTAGTGTTCGCATATCGCTACATCACATAGAAAATCCTAATCAATTCCCATGATGTGAAGATACATAGCGATCATCATCTGATTGTGTACCTTTGAGCCACCACCATCAATCAAACATTGTGTAGTGTTATTATACATATGTATTTTTTCTCCATTAGTGATCACCATTGGATGAACTTTCATTCAATCTGCACTGTCCTTTTCTATCCCAATAACACTAATAAGGGGCCCACAAAATCTCCATAGGCTAGCGGGCTAATGCCATGTGTCCATTTTTGACATCATTCTCCACTATCTTTCAATGTCCCTTGCTCATCACTAAAAAATTTGACACTTAAAGGTGTATTAGTGTGATGCACTAACACCCAACGATGTAATAACATTCTGCCACCTATACGGGTTGATGTCATAATCCACTTCCATTGCTTATTGCACAAATCTCCAAATGCTTCGCTTCACAATAGCGATGTTAAAAAATCAAGAAATATGTCGCTACATGTTTTCTAGAACCACCAAAGTTGTTTTCTCCATCATCATGCATTGTTCAATCAAACCATGTTTGATCACAACCATTCCCCACTCCCTCACAAGGCATAGCCAAGACCCACCAAAAACATAATGGGTTGGTGGGCACTATCTGATCAACTGATTGCAGTCATTGATACATCTCAATCGCTCATCGCTAAAATTCAAGATAACCTCAAAGAGCTTTCCACAATACATGTGACCTTAGCGATAGCCATTAGATCTTATAACCATGAATGCATACTATCAAATCTCCATTGCAAGCACATCAATGACACCAACCAAAATATAAGGTAATGGGGTTGGTCACCGAATGAGCTTAAAGGTATAAGTTATAACTTATGTGATCGATTACTGCCTATGTACAGTCAATGTGAAAACATAAAACCTGATGGTCTCCATGACTGTAAACACCTAGGGTTTAACTAGCAAGCCCTAACACTAGCCGAGAGAGAACATAAATCATTTCTAGACATAATACACATCCTCTAGACCTACTCATCACATTTCTAAGAAGCTCTTAGGAAACCCATGTCGAATCTGGCCTTTGATTTCACTTCATATGGTTGGAAGAGTACTCTACAATTTTATGACCAACATTGCAACATTCTAAAGAAATTTTGTAGCAAACACCCCATCTTCCAAAACTAGATCCTCAACATACTATAACTCACTTAGACATCAATGACAATATTTTGACATCAATTCTAGCACACCTTCATATAGGATCAGTTCAATCTCACACCTGATCCATTTTTTGACATCAATGACAACAATATGATAATAATCTCCTCCTTTGTTGTTGATGGAAAAACTAAATTCCCTTACCACTTAACTAAATGGTTTGATACCAATAGAAGTTTGTAACATTAAAGCTTTGTATCAATTAAATCATTTAAGTAATTCACTCACCATGCTCCTATTTTGAGCATTTTCTCACATTAGATTTCTCCCCCTTTGACATCAATGACAAATGGAGGACTCCCCCTTTGACAAGAAATTCAAAGAGAAAGTGGGAGTCTCTGATTAAGTAACCATCAAGTTGTTAGAAATTTGTAAAACCATTGTTACCGGACTTGATCTATCCTTTCAATTCTAGGGATGAATGAAGTACAAGTGAAGCCCCCCTAGATTCATGCCCTACCACTAATAATGAGTGATGTGATGCAGGAGAAACAACTCCCAACTACCTTAGATATTTAAATGGCTCCTTGGGAAGAGGCTTGGAAAAAATGTTAGCCACCTGTTCACTTGTGGGAACATACTCCATGCTAACCTCCTTGTCTACAACCTTCTCTCTGATGAAGTGACACTTAATAGACATGTGCTTTGTTCTAGAGTGCATCACAGGATTCTTTGATATATTTATGACACTTCAATTATCACAAAGAATTGAGATAGGTTCTTTGTACTCTACCTTGATGTCCTTAAGTGTCTACTTCATCCATAGGACTTGAATACAACATGTTGTTGCTGCTACATATTTTTCTTTTGTAGTGGAAAGAGTGATTGATTCTTTCTTTTTTATCATCTAGGAAACCAATATATTTCCCAAAAATAATGTTCAACCATTGGTGCTTTTCTTGTCATCTACACTTCCTACCCAATCTGCATCTGTATATGTTGTTAAAGAAACATATTTACTCTTGGGGTACCATAGCCCATAATCAATAGTACTTTTGATATATTTAAAGATTCTCTTTACTGCGTTGACATGAGAGTCTTTTGGTGCAGCCCAAAACCTTGCAACTAAACATACTACTTTCATAATATATGGCCTAGATGTAGTTAAATATAGCAAGCTTCCAATCATTGACCTATACAATGTTTGATTTGCATCTGGTGATTCATCTGATTTACTTAACTTGCAGCTAATTATCATGGGGGTACTAACTAGTCTACTATCCTCCATTCCAAATTTCTTGAGAATTTCCTTAGCATATTTGGTTTGAGATATAAATATCCCATTGTTAGTCTGAACAATTTGTAAACCAAGGAGAAATGACAACTCCCCTAACATTGACATCTCAAATTCATCTTGCATATGTGTAGAAAACATTTTACACATTCTATCATTTCTACCTCCAAAAATGATTTCATCTACATATACAACAACAATAATCATGTGCTCACCTTCCGATTTAAAGTATAGATTGCTATCTACACATCTTTTCTTGAATCCTTGTTGTTGTAGTTACTGATCTAATCTACAATGCCATGCTCTGGGTGCTTGTTTTAGACCATATAGTGCATTTCTCAATCTACAAACATAGTCTTCTTCTTCTACTAGCTAAAAACCTTTTGGTTGTTCAATGTATACTTCTTAAGTATTTCCATTCAATAATGCATATTTAACATCCATATGATATACCTTGAATCCCTTGTAAACTAAAAAAGAAAGAAACATTTTGATTGCTTCTAATCTTGCCACTGGTGCAAATTTTTCCTCAAAATCAATGCCTTCAACTTATGCATACCCCTTGCACACTAATCTTTCCTTATTTCTTATTGCGGATCCATCTTCATTCAACTTGTTTCTAAAAACCCATTTTGTGCCAATAACATTTTTGCTTGGGGGTCTAGGAACCAATTCCCATGTTTTATTCTTTTCAATCTAATTCAGCTCTTCCTCCATAGCCTCTATCCATATTTCATCCTTTCTTTCTTTAGTGAAGCTCTTTGGTTCAATTTAAGATAGGAGAGAAATGTTTAATTGTTCTTTGTTCACAAATATTCTCCTAATCTGAACTCCTTCATTTTTATCCCTAATTATCTAATTTGTTGGGTGATGCTTTTGCACATACTTTGCAGGTGCCTTCTCAACCTCTTATTTAGATTCTTCTTCATTATTTGACACATTATCTTCATAATCTAAATCATCTTCAAAATTCTTCTAATCAATTTTGATATGCTTTACTTTCTCATCAATTTTAACATTGATACTTTCCACAATCTTACTTAGACTAATGTTTTTGCATTTATGTGCTTTGCTTTGAGTGCAATATCCTAAAATTATTCCTTCATTACTTCTTGATTCAAATTTTCCCAAATTCTCATCTTCTCTTTTGATGTAGCACTTGTTTCCAAACACTTTGAATTACTTCATAGATGCAAGTCTACCATTCCAAAACTCATAGGAGGTGCTATCACTATGTACCCTTATTTGAACTCTATTCAAAATATAAACTACAGTATGAACTTCTTCTCTCAAAAACATATCAGTTAATCTAGCCTCTTTTAGCATTGTTCTAGCCATGTCCTACACAACTCTATTCTTTCTTTCTACAACTCCATTATGTTGTGGAGTTCTTGGCACTAAGAATTTTCTCTTGATTCCATGTGCCTCATAGTATTCAAAAAATTCACTTGAGGTAAATTCTCCTCCTCTATATGATCTTAAACATTTAGTTCTTCTTCCCAATTATTATTCAACCATTTTTCTAAATATCTTGAATCTCTCAAAGGCTCAGGACTTATCTCTCAAAAATATTACCCAAGTCATTCTTGTGTAGTCATCAACTAGCAACATGAAGTACATTTATCCTTGCAATCCCCTTGTTCTTGTAGGTCCACACAAATCGGTATGAACCAGTTGTAAAGGCTTAGTGGTTAAATACTCCTTCGTTGGAAAACTAGCTTTGGTTTGCTTTGCCTGCTGAAATTCTTTGCATATGACATTTGCAGGATTAGTTACTTTAGTCATGTGTATAACTAGACTTCTTGAGCTTACTTTTAGAAAATTATCAAAGTTTATATGACCTAATCTTCTATGCCATAACCAACTTTCATCAGCATGTCCTATCAAACAACTTTAACCTTTTACTTCATCAAGGTTGTAAAGATTGTTGTCAATTCTCAATACTTATGCAAATATCTTTCCATTCTTTTTTATTTTTCAACCTTCTAAATTAAATATGAATTTATAACCATTGTCACACATTTTACTTATACTTAACAGGTTGTGTTTCAAACCTTCTACATATAAGATATCTTTAGTGGGGTTTTTACCATCTAGGCTTAAGATTCCTTTACCACATATCTTGACTACAATGTCATCACCCAAACTCATAGATCCTCCATTTCATTTCTTGAATTTGATTAATTCTCTTGTCCCCAATCATGTGCTTGGAGTAGCCACTATTTATCACCCAAATATTTTTCTTCTTGGCATGCAAGGCTATCTAAGCAATCATTGATTGTGTGGAGTTTTCTCCCTTTTCTTTCCACACCTTCTTAATTTTTTTCTTTCTTTCTTATCCTCCATAATTTTAGATTCTTTGTTTACTCTAGGAGGCAGATCTTTCTTTTTCTCATTCTTAACATTTGTTCTTATAAAATTTGTTCTACAATTTTTAGCTATCTGACCATAGTTATTATAGTTATAACAAAATACATTCATATCAAGTAAAGGATAAAATGGATTTCTACTTTCAAAGTTTGCACTGCTTTTGGGAATGACTCTACATTCTCTAGCTCTATGACCAAACTGATTACATGTATAGCAATATCCATAGAAATATGAAGAATACATGGTCATAGAATTTTGTGCTAGATGAGGGGGTATTTTGTGCATCTTCCTTTTAGAATCTCTTTTTAAGGTTAAAAGGTAGATATCTAACAAGTTAAATGCATATTTGATAAATAAAATAGAGAAATAGAACAAATAGAAAAATTATAGCAGCAACAAGACAACATAGAGAATTTAACGTGGTTTACCCAATATGGGCTACATCCACAAAACCATAGGCATCCAATGATTTTATTATTTAGTGAAAAACATATTAAAATCTCACAAATAGTTTCATACTACAACTCGCACCCTGACCAATTATATCAAGATTTTTAGAAGATTATAGAATTAGGGTTTTACAAAGTTGTTTTTTATCTTGTCAGTGATGAAGTAGAAAATAGGAGAATTTTTTTCTTGGGAGCTACCAACCCTGGACCCAGAGAGGATACATGAAGAGTGTATAGTATAGCATGATTAGTCACCACATACCAACAATCTCTCACTTGGAGACTGATCAGGCTCCACACCAAACAATCTCCCACTTGGAGACTAATCTTGGATGACACCTTTTCAATTATAGCCCCCACTAGAAATAATAACCTTGGACCCTATTGCTCTATTATACTTTTAACCATGAAGACCAACCAAAGCTAAAGAGGAGCTCAACTTCTCCCTTGTCACTACCTTTGTAAACATATCCACAATATTGGCATCTGTATGTATCTTTTCTAACATTACCTATCCATCCTCCAACACTAACCGAATGAAATGATATCTCAGATGTATGTGTTTGGTTTTAGAGTGCAAGGAAAAATTATTTTGCAAGATGTATAGCACTTTGGCTATCTATAAACAAGTGATTTTCAGCATTTTGTTTTCCTAACTCATCCATGAAAAGTTGCAGCCATATCATCTCCTTTGTTACCTCTATTGCAACAACATACTCTACCTTTGTGGTGGATAAAGCAACCACCTTTTGCAACCAAGAAATCCAACTCATTGTTGTCCCACCAACCATAAATACATTACCTGTGGTACTCCACCTGGTATATATATCCCCTGCCAAATCTGAGTCAACATAGCCTTTTAAATTAGTATTAGAGCCCCCAAAACATAAACATTTATTGGATGTACCTCTCAACTACCTAGGAATCCATTTTACCACATTCCAATGCTCAACTTTGGGATGAATCATGTACCTACTAACAAATCCTATGACATGTGCAATATCCATTCTTGTGCATACCATGGCATACATTAAACTACCTATAGCTAAAGCATATGGTACCTTGGACATTTATTCTTCCTCCTCTTGTGTCTTTGGAAACATATCCTTTGTCAATTTAACATGACTAGGAAAAGGTTTTTAGATAGCTTTGGAATTCTCCATATGAAATCTGAAAAAAACCTTATCAATATAATCAGCTTGAGATAAAAATAATTTTCTATTTTTCCTATTTCTTGTAATCTTAATACTAAGGATTTATTTTTCTGCCCCCAAATCCTTCATAGCAAAATATTTTTCTAACTAATGATTTAAATCCTCAATGTGAACCATGTTAGACCCTACTACAAGCATATCATCAACATATAAACATAAAATAATGTATCTATCATCATATAACCTCTTAAAATAAACATAATGGTCTAAATTACACTGATTGTAGCCATACTCAACCATAAAGTTATCAAATTTAATATACCATTTCTGAGGTGCTTGCTTCAAGCCATTTAAACTTTTCTTCAATTTACACACCAATTTCTCTTGACCTTTGACCTCAAATCCTTGTGGCTATTTCATATATATTTTCTCTTCCAAATCACCATGGGGAAATGTTGTTTTAACATCTAGTTGTTCCAAATAGAAATCTTCAGTATCCACAATACTTAAACAGTGCATATAGAAGTCATTTTAACAATTGGTGAAAAATATCATCAAAATCAATACCCTTTATGTGCAAATCCCTTTAGAACTAACATGGATTTAAATATTTTCTTACCTCCATCCTCCTCTTTCAGCCTATAAACCCATTTGTTTGGTAAAGCCTTTTTACTTGCAAGAAACTTGCATAATTCCCAAGTTTTATTTTTCAGCAAGGAGTCCATTTCTTCTTCCATTACATGCTCCCACTAAACCTTGGTATCCACCTACATAGCTTCATCATAACATTCTGGTTCACTAGACATGGTTAATAAAATAGAATACAAAGAGGGAGAATATTTTTATGGAGGTCTACTTATTCTTGAAGATCATCTAACACTCTTTGGAGTTTGTGGTATTTTTTGTTGTTGTTTTTGTTGAGCATAAGGAACCACTAGAACATTGTTGTTTGGAGTATCATATAGCACTATATAATCATTTATTTCTTCTCATGTTGTTGTAACTAATATTTCTACAACACTTTGTCATTGAATATGACATCCCTGCTTCTCACAATTTTTTTGTTTTTCAAAATTCCAAAGTCTATAACCAAATTCATAAATTCCATATCCAACAAATATACAATTATTTGATTTAGATTCCATCTTGGTTCTATTTTCAAAATCTACATGTGTGAATGCTTCATAACTGAAGGTTTGAAGAAAATAATAACTCACCTTCTTACCTATCCATGCTTCCTCTGGAATACCACAACCCAAAGGAGTAGAAAGACCTCTATTAAATAAATAGTAGTGTTTATAGCCTCTTCCCACATTTTTAAGGGTAGCCTAGCATCCAACCTCATACTTGTTGCATGCTCCATTATTGTCCTATTCATGTGTTCAACCACTCCATTTTCTTGTGGAGTCCTTGGAACCATTTTTTGTCTATGAATACCATTAGAGGAACAATAATCTACAAAATATTTGTTGTAATACTCACCACCATTATCAGATCTGAGACATTTTAATCTTTTAATCATCTCATTCTCAATCAAGCTTCTCCATTTTTTAAAAGCTTCAAATACATCAAATTTCTGCCTAAGGAAATAAATCCATACCTTCCTAGTTGCATCATCAATGAATGTAACATAATACTAAGAGCTACCAAGAGAAGATACCTGAGTTGGTCACCATATATCTATATGCACAAGCTCTAATTTCTCATTTTTTATTTTGCTTCCCATCCTTGAGAAAATTAACTCTTTTTTGTTTTCCATACACACAAATTTCACAGAAATCCATATTAACACATTTTAGACTTGGTAAAAATTTCTTTTAATGAATAAATTTCATACCTTTTTCACTCATGTGCCCAAATATATTGTGCCATAGTAATATTTCAAAATCCACAACCATTGTTTGATCTTCTACCTACTGAATTGTAGCAACTATTCTTGAACATTGAATTTTCTTTGTAACAATTAAAGTAGAAGGAAAAGTATGACATGTACAAAGATATAAGGTGCTTACTTTCACACCTTTTTCTACCACTAAGGCACCTTTTGCAACCTTCCATTTTTTTATCAATAAATGTAACAACACAACCTTCATCATCTAGTTTCCCTGCAGAAATTAAATTTTTGCCTAACCTTGGAACATGTCTTACATCATGTCATAGCCAATGATTCCCATTCTACAACTTAATCTTGATTATTCCCTTTCCAAAAATCTAACAAGGTTCATTATCACCCAAATAAACCATCCCAAAATTCCCTTGGAAATAGTCAAGAAAGTAAATTCTATGGGGGGTAGCATGAAATGAAGCCCCTGAATGTAACACCCAAGAATCATCATCATTATCAAGGGAAAGAATCAAAGAATCCTCATTAGATTTATTACTTACCACATTTTCCTCTTTACTTCCTTTTTTCCTCCTTTATTTTTCCAAGACCAACAATCTTTCTTTAAATGACTCAGCTTACCACAATACCAACAATCCCTCTTGTCTCTAGATTGGGACCTTTTGTCCTTTGATTTTATTCGTGACTTCCCACAACTTCTAGAATTATTTCCCTCTCATTTGTTTAGCCCCTACTTTATGCATTCAAAACACTACTTGATGTGGATATTCCACTTGAGATTTTCCTACGAATTTCCTCACTCAAAATAACACCAAAAATATCATCAAATTTCAATGTATTCAAACTAGAAACAAAATTGCTAACAACCATTACCAAGCTATTTTAGCTTTCAGGCAAAGAACACATAATCAAAAGAGCCCTAACTTCTTCATCAAAGTTTACATTTACAGAAGTTAATTGACTGGTGACCATATTAAACTTATTTAAATGATCAACAAATGACCCACCTTCTACCATTTTCATATTAAATAAATGCTTCATAAGAAATACCTTATTCAAAGAGAGAGGCTTTTCATATAACTTCAACAAGGTTTGCATCAACTCTTGAGTTTTCTTTGTTGTTGTAATATTGAATACCACCAATTGTATTAGGCATAAATGAATACTTCCAAGTGCCTTTTTGTCCAAAATATCCTAGTCCTCATCAAACATTGCTGAGGGTTTGTTGGTTTTCCCTTCCAATGGCCACCATAAATCCTTCTAATAGAGGTAGTCCTCCATCTTCATCTTCCATAACTGATAGTTATTCCCATTGAACTTCTCAACCTTCAACTTACCCTCATCTTCCATTACTCCCACTCAATTGTGAGACTCCCACTCAACCATGAGACCTTCTTACAAAGGATAACTAAACATAACCTTTCTCTGATCCCACTTGTTAGAGTTAGAAGGAAGATATCTAACAAGTTAAATTAAAATTTGATCAATAAAATAGATAAATAAAACACACAAAAAAAGTATAGCAGCAACAAGACAACACAGAGAATTTAACGTGGTTCACCCAATATGGGCTACATCCATAAAACTGCATCCGTCCAATGATTTTATTATCTAGTGAAAAAAATATTACAATCTCGCAAATAATGTCATAATACAACTCACATCCCGACTACTTATAACGAGCTTTTTAGAAGCTTCTAAAATTAAGGTTTTACAAAGTTTTTTTTTATCTTGTCAGTGACGAAGCAAAAAATAGGAGAAACATTTTCTTAGGGGCTGCTACCCCAAACCCCTGCCCAAGGCCCGACCCAACCTTGGAACCTGACGAGGATACATGAAGAGTGTATAGTATAGCATGATCAATCGCCACATACCAACATCTCTCACCCTAGTGAATCCATCAACATCAATCCTTCTAAAATGTTTCCTTCTCTTTTGATGATCAAGGCTTGATTGGTTATTCTTCTTGTCTATTGTAGGCTTCTCTTCTTCTTTGGTTTTCTCTTCCTCTACAAATTTCTCTATGAATATTCTCTCTTTGCAATCTCTTATCAACAAAATGAGACTTTTCTTCTTCCCTAAATATTTCATATAATTTTGCATAAGTATCCATGAAGGTACTCTTACCTTTTTCAAGCCTTGGAGTCTACATTTTTCTTTGTTTGTGGGCTTCTAGGTACTCAATAGCTCATACAAAATATTTGATCCACTTTTAATCTTGAGTCCTTTCTCTATTTTCTCTTTTTATTTTTCTAAATTTTTTCTTAGAGAAACAATCTCTCCCTCAAGCTTCATACATCTGTCAGCTTCAGATTGCAACTTCGATTTAATTACATCTTCTGCTCTCTTGGATTCCTCTAGTTACAAATTCAAATCTACCATATTCTAGGTAGATTCTTTTAGGTCCTTGCTTAGTTTATCAGACTCCTTTTGTGCAAGTTTCTTATGTTGCTTGTTCTCCATTTTTAACTTCTCAATCTCATTTCAGAGATCATCAATCTCATCTAGGGCATAGATGAATTCTCCTATTTCAACCACTCCTTCTTCACCTTCTTCATGAGGGTCCTCTACCTTTTACTTTTTATGTTCCTTGGATTCTTTTTCCATGAAGAGAAACTCATTTTATCTTACAAAAAAAGCATAGATTCGTTCATCATCTGATCTATTGCGGTCATTTGATACAACACTATCCTCTTGGATGTACAGGCTTTTGTTTTTCTACTAAAAATTCCTTCTCTTGGGATAGTAGGGTTTCTTCATTTTATCATCTAATTCTTATTCAGAGTTTCCTTTCTTATTGTAGGGATATTTAGCAGTTAAATGGCCTACTTTACCACATTCAAAGCATTTAAATGGAAACTTACCTTTGTATTTTCTAGACCCTCCTCTTAGTCTCCTGATGAAATTTTCCTCTACTTCATCAGTCTCATCATTCTCGTATGGGATCATCTCAACCTTATCTTTCTTAGGAGATACATCCTTCTCCTTGTTAACAATTTTGAAAGTAGCTTCCCTCTTGGATGTTTCTTCATCTTTCATCCTCATCTCATATGCTATGAATATACCATGTAGCTCATTTAGAGTAAGTTTGTCAATTTCTCTTCCTTCCTCAATTGTTGAGATCTTAGAATCATACTTGTATGTCATCGATCTAAGAACCTTCAATATAACATCTTCTTTCAACTCTTCTCCATATACTTTGATAGAGTTCACTATATCATTAACTCTCAGAAGATATTCTACAATCTTCTCTTCCCCTATCATCCTCAAGCCTTCAAATCTAGATTTCAATATTTGAAGCTTTTCCTGTAGCTGAGGGTAATTTCTAAGGTTAGATTAGATCAATCAAATCAATATAAAAGACAAAACCCAAAGACCTATCGAGTACAAAGGAAATCAAATAATAAAACAGTTATACCTGTTTCTCGAAACTTCCATGATTACCTCCATAGTACCCTCTTACTTGCTGGATGATGCTTTGCCCTCAGATTCGTTGTGCGAGCAATCTGTAAATGTCTAAGTCCTACACCAAACTTTGAAAGATTTGCATAAAATGTCTAAAGTCTATGCCTATGACTATGATTGAAAATGCCTATGCCTAAACAATGCTAAGACTTGATTAAATAAAAGACAATAAATGCTATCGAAAGCCTACGAGTGCAAGTGCAAGAGTGTATAAAGTGAATGCTTGTAATGTGTGTAATCGAAAAATGAGAAGAAAATGGCATTTTATAGAAAATGCCATTTTGAATGGACGGGTGAGATTAATTCATGACTAAGACCTAAAATGAGAGGTCCATATTAAATCTGAGAATCCCTAATTAGGGTTAGGGAAAATTCATTAATCGAATGGTCAAAATAATATCTTAGATAATTGGATCAACAGTGGAGAATAAATGGGAAAAATTAATTAGAAAATAAAGATTTTTGAAAATCAAGAAGATAAAGACTGCCTGATTTGTGAGATTCAAAAAATCAAGAAGATAAGAGTTGGACTGAAGATCAGATTTGGAAAATCAAGAATCACCGATTAGTTGATTTTGAAGATTAGCAACTATTTTGAATTAAACTAATTCAAAATAATGATTTTGTGAGATAATAAATAATCTTTTTCAAATTATTTACCAAAATGCATCGAGCTAAGAAAGTGATGACATTTTAAATATTTTAATTTATTTAAAATGAGAGGAATATTATTTTGACAATTAAATAATTTAAGATAATTATTTAATTTAGCAGATAAGATTAATTAATTAAATAAATTAATTAATTCATTTAATTATGAGATTAGTGACATTAAATAAATAAATAAAACTTATTTATTTAATAATTAGGAAGAAATATATGATTAAAGGGTAATTAAATAAATTAAGAAATTTATTTAATTAAGGGAAGACTCGCATAATTAATGACGTATTTAATAAATAAATAAAATTTATTTATTTAATAATCATGAAGAATACAAAGACATGAATTAATTAAACAATTATAAATTATTTAATTAATAGTCGAATGTGGACCAATGACATAATTAAATGTATTAATTATGCTAGGAGGAAAGTGGTAAAAATGAAGCTCACAGGCCTAGGTCATTTTTAAGTGTCTACATTTTGCCCCTCTTTGTCATAATGTAGCATGTCGCATTGTGACAAAGAAAATAAGTCAAAATACGCCCCAGTAAAGGTACAGAGTATCATTGCCCCCTCGGAAAATTTTTCAAATTTTGGGTCGGTGACAGAAAAATTTGTAAAGGGTCCTGATAAATCAATTCGATGACCAGAAAAACAATGGCGCAATCAGTTTCAAATTCTGAAATGTTTAAAGCAGCTAACGAGGAAGTCAAAGTTGGTCAAATGAGCCTCCAATAATAACCTTGTTTGAGAAATGTCATTTTGACTTTATAAATAGGTTGACAAAGGGGTAAAAGTCAATTCATTTCTACTATTTACTTTGCAAACTTCGAGAGCCCAGAGCAAAAATTAGCTCAACGAGGATGGTGATTCTAGTGATAGAACATCGTGGTGAGATCGTACGGACATTCAGACGGCCAGAGGGCTTAGAGCCAGCAGTATGTACCCTTGTCTTGCTTTGTAATTTTTTTGTTTTACGTGCCAAATTTAAGTTTCTAGGGCAAACAACAACTGCACCGTGACGCAACTACGTTCACGTAAGCCACAATCGTCTGCACATTTAACGCATTTGATGCGTTGCAACACGAATGACCAATTAATCATAGGGTGGGCGAGGCGTTGCGACACATTTGATAAAAACTACGACGCATTCACCTAACCGAGTTGCATATGAGAGTTGGAAAGCCGCAACTATCATTTTGTGCCGCAATTGCACTTTTGAGTGACGCATTCACCATATTGTGTCGCAATTGCCAAATTTCATGACACAATTGCCATAATGCGATGCATCTGGGCAACTAAGAGACGCAACTGTCATGTTGTGATGCATTTGATGTTTTGATAGACGCATTCGAATATTTGCGACGCAACTGCTATAATGCAACGCATTTGATGTTTTTCTTTTACTGAGACCGATTATGGTACTTGTGAAACCATTAATGCTTTTGATGTTGCTGATAGTTGTCTATAAAATACTGATATATTGTTTGCCTTTGTGCAGAGGCAGCTTGCCCCTATCTATAAGCGAGAGAGTAGACCGACCACATTTTGGTTTGCCGACCAGTTGAGCCCACGAGAGCAGCGCCGATTGATGTGACTAGGGTTGTTCTACGTTGCCTACATGCCCGCCATTCGAGTGAACAGGGGATTACTAACTACGCTATTCGAGCGTTGGCATTCAGAGACTTGCTCGTTCCACGTGCTGATAGGTGAGGCTACCATTACTCTGGAGGACGTCTACCGGATTCTTCGAGTACCAATCCGAGGGGAGCGGATAGTCTACAATCCTTGGCATGGCAAGCAGACCTTCCGAGCGTACTACCGAGATCAGGGTGCAGGACTGGGCATCCAGGGTTATGAGATCAGGTGGGAGTTCATGGCAGAGCATTATGGTCGCTTTGATGCATTCCTTGCGACTCTGATTGGGGGGATCTTGATTCCCGACTACATTGATGATGATATGGGCCTAGGAGCACATATCCATATTTCATCCACCGATTGACAGACCACAGTTGGCCAACGGTATGCTCTATGCTTACTACTACACCGGTGCCTTACAGCAGACCCGGATGGGTGAAACAGGTTGGTGGCAGCATCGGATTGACACGATGATGTCCTTTATTTGGAGGTCGTATTGAGACTGCGGACAGTGGGATGATGAGGTAGACCACTTGAGTCTGTGTAGGAAGTACAGATATTTTATTGGCCAGACAGTGTAGACGTCTTTGATCATTGAGATGTATTTACCACAGTGTGTCCTGAGGTAGTTCAGAGAGCAGCAGGGTGTACCAACAGGGACAGCCAAGTACGCTCGGTCTTCCAGAGAGTATGCTTGGGGACCAGCCATTCCAGTGGCCTTCACGGAGCAGCAGATTGACAGGCTAGTAGCCCAGGCATGGGGATGGAGGGGAGGAGCAGCCGATCCTGGGATGACAGCCGATTATGACTTATGGTGGTAGACACACATGCCAGTGCCATTGACAGATCCGGATGGGCTAGCACCAATAGACAGACGATCAGTGATTCCTTGTGTGCCACGGGCCAAGTGAGGTGGCAGGGGTAGAGATGGAGGCAGGGGGAGAGGCAGAGGCAAAGACAGAGGAAGGGGTGGAGACAGAGGAAGAGACGGAGGCAGGGGTGGAGATGGAGGTAGAGGTGGAGACGGAGGCAGGGGTGGAGATGGAGGCAGAGGTGGGGATGATGGCGGAGATGGCCGGAGGCGATGGCGGGATGGGCAGAGACAGGTCCAAAGGGTGTGCCCACGAGTGGCGAGGGTAGCATTAGATGCTATCCTCGTGGTTGGTGAGGAGGGGGAGAGAGAGGAGCAGCCCGACAAGAGGGAGAGGGTGAGGAGAGACCGGAGGAGGAGGTGGCAGAGGATGTAGCAGAGGATGTGGCGGAGGTGGAGAGGCAGGAGGAGGGGGTGGAGGTGGGGGGACAGGAGGAGGAGGTGGATGTGGGGGGACAGGAGGAGGAGGTGGCAGAGGATGTGGCAGAGGATGATGATGATGAGGAAGACGCCATGGATGAAGCTAAGAGACTCCTCAGATGGCGGATGGTGGAGGGAGAGGAGGAGATACCCTCCAGTTCAGCGTTGCCTCAGGATGCCACGACAGATCAGAGGGTGGCTGATTTACAGTGGAGATTAGATGAGAGCATGGCACAGGTCAGGGCACTGCAGGGAGAGCTAGAGGTGGCTCGGGTAGAGCGAGATCAGGTAGTGATCCACCAGTAGGACTCAGCTCAGTGGTGCACACAGTTTGCAGCATTATGCATAGGGCCTATAGTGGACATGGCTCGTGAGTTGGCTAGAGTGAGCACGAGATTGGGGCAGTATAAGACATTGTACGAGCAGGCAGTGCCACCAGAGCGACGGGATCCTACTTTGTCTCTGTCACAGTCGAGGATAGGCAGTGCCAGTGGCAGCAGGAGTCACACCAGTGTCAGAGGATCTACCTCGACAGGGCACACATCAGTGCACAGGTCACATCACTCATGCCAGCACACCCCAAGTCACCATTCAGGTCACAGTCATGGTTCGACTGGTTCAGTGCAGAGGTCGGTATAGGTATAGCCACCAGTGATCGATCCATCTACTTCTTAGAGTCTGACCGCAGTGACATCACAGGTATCTATTTCCATAGAGATGACGCCTTCCTTCGTAGTTCCACCAGTGGCATAGGCAGAGGTTGTGACAGGTTCACCTATCGATTCAGTCCCAGTTTCAGAGTTGCAGCCGCCACATTCTTCACCACGAGGGGATGATGAGAGTCGACCCTAGGGGCATTTTGTTATTATGACACACTATGTATAGATTATTGAGCCCGCGAGCTCAATTTTTGGGATATCCCCTGACTTTATCTTGTGACATTGTACATTTTGAGATGATGCTATATGATGATGTAGTTTTGATGCAGCCTACATGTGTTATGTGATGCTCTTTGATTTAATGCATTACGATATGTATGATGTATGATGTTGATTTATGATGTAGCATGTATGTCCTATGATGCTTATTTATGATTTTGATGCTATGATGATGCAATGCTTACTTATGTGAGATGATAATGATAATGATGTGCATAATGTATTTAGTAAATGGATGTCATGTTGTTGATTATGTTAATGCACTTGTTTGTGATTATGTATATGATTTAATGTTGTGGATGATGTATGTATGGACCTAATGCAATGTTTGCATGATCATGTATGCACTTATGTTTTTGAATGTCACAGGATATCATCGTGAGATGGATGCGAGAAGATGACGAGACTGATGAGAGAAGATGACCAGACCGAAGGAAATGCATGTTAATTCCAAGACCAAATCCTTCAAAGCTTTTTCCATAGGACATTAGTATTTATTGCTCTTAATCATCATTGGGTAGACTATTGTAATGGCCAAGAAACACCATGATATGACATAGATCAAGGTGTGCAAGGTCGTACCATCACATAAGACAAGCAGTCGCAGACAAGGATGATCATGACTCATACTAAGAGCATGATTGCCCCAGTCTTTTTGTCATAATCAACCACAAGTAGAAAAAGACAAGGACAAATCATGAAACGTTGTTGCTTCTCTAAATCTTGTTTCTAGGACATCCTTGAGAAACTAGTGGCATGATTGTCAAAAATACAAAAATAGGGCCCTTACCATGATATGTCATTTTTCTAAATACCAAAATCAGGACCTCGCTGAGAAACTAGTAGTCAGGCATGTCAATCGTCATGATACGTCACTGCTTCTCTAAATCGTGCTTAGTGGGATCTCATTGAAAAACTAATATCATGATAAAAAGCCAAAAGACAATGTCAAGTGTTTGCCAAGTGTGTCTGGATATCCATTGTTTCGATGCCAAGATGTCAGGTTTAATGATGATGAGATGCCCGAGTGTTAAAGCTTTGATGCTGCTCAAGTAACAAATGTCCAAATTTGTCAAATTCAAGAAGGACACATCCTGAATAATATGAATGCCAAGAGAATTGATCTCCAAATGCCACGTGACAGTGATGATGACGATGCCTAGGAAGGACACATCCTAAGGCATAAATGACACAGTTGGTTATTCAGAAGGACACATCTGAAAAATACTGATGTCAAGGTGAGTGATCTTTAGATGTCGAATGACAGTGATGATGCCTAGGAAGGACACATCCTAAGGCATGAATGACAGAGGTTATCTTTCAAAATGACACGTCGGAAGGTTAACCGAGATTTGACAGTTTGACAGGGTATGATGATTTGACTTGCTTTGACCAAGTTTGACTTGTGTTTGTCTATATGTCGATATTGTCATGATGATATGATTGACCTGTTGATGAGATTGTCATATTGAAATAACTGATTGTCATGATTTTTTCTTAGGAGTTTACCCATTTGGGAGTGATTCGCTTTGTCTCGAAGATATTCTGACGTGTGTGCCCGTGTAGTGTCATGAACCCTAATGGACTGACCTAGTGCGGCCTCGAGGGCTCATCGATAGATGGCCTTGCCTACGTCATACACTCAGAGACCTCATAGTTCGACATGACCAATGACTTTGTCCAAAGGACTGAAGTTTGAATCATGATTTTATTCTGACAAACCTAAATGGACTGACCTAATGTCTCGGGGACTCAAATGTGAGTCTTGCCTATGTAGCAAATGCGCAAAGACAACGTAGTTCGAACAAATGACAAAGACTGATTGATGACTGACTTTGACAAGAGATGACAATGTGTTTGCGTTCTTCGAGCAGTCTGATGTTTTGTTTGTGGTTTTCTTTAGGACGTTTTATGATTTTTAGGTCTTTCTTCAGGACATTTTATGATTTTTTTATCTTTTTTCAAGACTTTTTATGATGTTTTTGTGTTTTTTTAGGACTTTTATGATGTTTTTAGTCTTTTTAAGGACTTTTTACGATTTTTTTGGTCTTTTTTCAGGACTTTTTACGATGTTTTTGTGTTTTTTTAGGACTTTTTATGATGTTTTTGTATTTTTTCAAGACTTTTTACGATGTTTTTGGTCTTTTTTCAAGACTTTTTACGATGTTTTTGGTCTTTTTTCAGGACTTTTTACGATGTTTTTGGTCTTTTTTAGGAATTTTTGCCAATTTCCAAGATCATGTGCGACATCCACTGCAGTTTCATGATACAAATTTTGCCCCCAGTCAGGTCCAAGACTTGGCCATTTTTAAGGAACATGGACGGGATGCTGCTGGTTTACTAGATGGACAGTCATCAAGACTTGATGTCAATCGTTTATCCACTATGATAGGTAGGGTAGAATGTGGTGGTGATTTGCATAATAATGGCAGAAATACCTTTCATCCTAGGCCAAGGCAGACAAAGTGACAGTAGATCGTAGAGCAATGATTGATTACGCATGGCGCCTATTTGTCAGGTTTTCACCATGGTACTTGTCCAAAGCGCCTATTTGCCAGGTTTTCACTATTGAACAAATCATTTTTCTCTTTACTATTTTCTTGACTTTTTTATTTTTTGGTGTCACCAAGATGCCTGTTTGCCAAGTTTTCATCAGGGTGACAATTTTTTTTACATTTTTCAATTTTTTTTGTATTTTGCGGTTTTTCAACTCAATCATCTGATGCTATGCGTAGAACCTTCAGAGATGTAAACTGTTGATGGGATCTGTCAGTTTTTCTCCATCTGGTGTGACCAGCTAATAAGCTCCAGAACCGAAAGAAGATATGATAATGTAGGGACCCAACCAGTTTGGTTCAAACTTTCCGGGCTTTTCTTTGTCAGCTTGGTTCTTGGGGTTCTGCATGAGAACTAGGTTACCAATGTCAAACTGTCTAACCATAACCTTCTTATTGTAGCTGCGACAAAGACAGTTCTGATATGCTTGGAGATGGTTCAGTGAATTTTTCCTTCTTTCTTCCAGCATTTCCAGCTCGTGCAAGCGTGATTGTCGATACTCCTCTTCATTAGTTAGACCCTTCAGGGAGACTCATAACGAAGGAATTTTGACCTTAATGGGAAAGATGGCCTCAGCGCCAAAGACTAGGGCAAATGGAGTGGCTCCTGTAGGCATACGAATGGTAGTTTGGTAAGCCCATAGAGTAGGGTTGAGTTGTATGTGCCAGTCACGACCAGCGTCATTGACAGTCTTTTTGAAGATTTTGAAAATGGTTTTATTGGACGCCTCAGCTCGATCGTTTCCTTGTGGGTAGTAGGGAGATGAAAAATGGTGTTGAATGTGAAATCGCTCACATAACTCCCGAACATCTTGGTTTTTAAACGGACATCCATTGTCAGTGATGATGGATTGCAGAAGGCCATACTGGAAAATGATGTAGTTAAGGATGAACTTGGATATTTGTTTGCCAGTAATATATGTCAATGGGATGGCTTCAATCCACTTCGTAAAATACTCAGTGTTAGTGATAATGAATTTGTGGCCGTTGGACGAGGTTGGATGAATTTTACCCATGAGGTCATGTCCCCATTGAGCGAAGGGCCAAGGAGAAGTGATTGGTCAAAGTTCCTGTGCTGGAGCATGGATCAAATCGCTGTGAATCTGACATTTGCGACAAGTCCTCACATATTCAATTGCATCATTTTCAATTGTTGGCCAATAATACCCAAGTCTCATTACTTTCTTAGCTAGAGTAGGACCACTCGAATGAGACCCGCATATACCATCATTCACTTCACGTAAGGTTGCATGTGCTTCGTTGGTGTCGAGACATCTAAGGAGGGTGTCGTCAAAACTACGGTGGTAAAGGGTGTCACTGACGATGGCATACTTTGCAGATTTTCAGATGAAGGACTTCCTTTGGTTATTGGACAGGTTCAGTGGAAGGGTTTGAGATTTTAGGTAGTCATAATTATCCTGATACCAGGGAGAGTTGGGACCAACAAGTTCACAAACCATTTCTGATTCTAGGATATCATATGCCAGCATTAAAAGTTGTTCTATTAAGAGCTCAAATTGTGACACATTTTGAGGGATGTCCAAGAGAGAGCCAATAGTAGCCATTGCATCAGCTGCCTTATTCTATGTCCTAGGGATTTGTTCAAAAGCAATCAATTGGAAGTATGTCAGGAAACTATCCACCATCCTCTTGTAGGGAAGCAACTTCTCATCCTTTGTTTCATAGTCATCATTCACTTGGTTGATAATGAGCTGGGAATCCCCGAATACAAGCAACGCCTGAATTTTCCATTTAATTGCCATTTTGAGACCTGTGACTAGTGCTTCATATTTGGCTATGTTATTTGTACAAGGGAAAGCGATCTGAAATGCCTTAGGAATTGAATCCCCCTGTGGTGTGATAAACAAGATTCCAGCGCCTAAGCCATGACCAGTATGAGACCCATCAAAATATAGCTTCCATGGTATCACCGGTTCCGCATGAAAAATGGACTCATCGGGAAAATCAATTACTAGTGGACGAGTGACTTGAATCAGTGCATCTGCTAGTTGATCTGCTATTACTTGAAGTATGCCATGTAGTTTAAATCAATGGCAAATCCTGATTTGTGGTCCCCATTGGGTATGCCTTCTTGTAATCCCATAAATTCAGCAATTGCCTTATCATTCTAAAATGTGTCTAGGGTTGGCGGTCCTTGTTGGTCCTAATCGACTATCTCAAGGTAAACTAAGGTAATGCCATCATCAATGTTGGTGAATTGAGGTGAGGATGTAGACAACATGCAGACGTATTTAGTGATGTTGTAGATGAGATTATCATCATCCAACTCGACATTGGACTCTATCCAATATTCTCCTTCACTAGTGTCATATTAGTTGTCAAAATAAGGGGTGAAGGTTTTAGAGCCCTGATTGTCAATATCGTCTGATACTTCAGATGGATTGGACGGAAGGGGTTCAGATGATGGGTGTTGTACATCATGGGAAGTGGTAATGGGACTTTGACTATTTGGTGCCTGTTCAATTTTGAATGTTTTCCAAAACTGTTGTTCGGAGGTCAGTTCCCCTGGTTCGACAAACAAATCATCAAGACAACAATCACTTAAGGATCGTTCTAAGCCAAATTCCCACTCTTGGGAGTCAGTTTCGGTGAGGGTTTCCTTAGTGGTCTCGACACTTTTCGAAGCATGTACTCACTCACTCGAAAGTCCAATGATACATCGATCGTCATTGTCAGGTGATCCAAACCCTAATCCAAGATACTTCGAAATTTGAAAAGTTTCTATGGGTTCCCTTCGGCCAGTTTTATTAATTCCTAGGCCACTAGCACCATTGTAGCCTTTAGCCTTCATTATTTCATAACCCTTGCCATACTTTTGAACTGGTAATGGGGGTAGTGCGACAGTATCCTTATAGATCCATCCTGTAATGTCAACAAGGTCTTCATTACTCATGTCTCCACACTTGATAAAAACCATTTTCGGTGGAACTTTGAAAGTTTCCCTGGGTTCCATTCTGAAACATGGCCGACCATATATCTTTGGAGACTTGGGTATTGTTGTTATGTTGTATGCTGTATTTAGTTTGAACTCTCCGCAGCCTAGGTCTTGGATTTTGACAGTGGATTCAGTCTTAGGGTTTGATAGAGGCGGTGGTGTGGCGGAAGATGTGGATGGAGCGGATGTGGAAACTGATGTGAGTGTGGATGGATCAATGTATTTGGATGACAAGGAGCTAGGTGCTTCCTGATTAATAGGCACTCAGTTTTTAGAAATACCCCTTAGGTTGGTACAATATTGGAAGGGGTCAAGGTCTCCGTATATGGTTATTTCTGTGTCGTCAAATGGAAACTTTAGGCATTGGTGATATGTGGACGGAACGGCTTTTAAGGCATGAATCCATGGACGGCCTAGCAAGATGTTATATGGTAGTTCCAAATCTAGGACCTGGTAGGTTGTGTCCACAATGACTGGTCCCACTCTGATAGGGAGAGAGATAACGCCCCATGAAGAGCGTTCCTCGTCATCGTATGCTTTGATCACTATACTCTTTGTTGGGTCTACGCACGCATCAAAGAACCCTAGAGCCTTAACTAGTTTGAGGGAGCATATGTTCAATCCTGCTCCGCCATCTACTAAAACCCATCTAACTTTGTGCTTGTGGACAAAATTTTCTATGTGCAATGCGTCATTGTGATTGGTTTTAGGTGATGAGTAATCTTGATTTGAGAAGGTGATGTGGTGAGGCGTAGTGAGATATCCCACCATGGTTTCAAATTGATTGACATTGATGTCCTTGGGGATCGACGACTCGAGCAAGGTTTTATCTAGGATATCTTTGTGTGCGGGAGATATACGAAGCAACTCAAGTATAGAGATTTGTGCGGGAGTCTTTCCTAGCTGGTCGATGAGGTTGAATTGACTTTTGGGTTTCCATTTCTTTGTGGTCGGGACAGGTTCTGGATGTTTAGCAGATGGGCCAGGTATGGTTATTTTGGGTTGTCTAGCGGGAGGTGGACTAGCTATGGTAACCTTGCCACTGTGAGTAGTAGCATTACATTGGGGTGCTCTTCGAATCGTAATGGTATTGATGTATTCATTGTCAGTTCGGACATTGTTTATAATAGGTCCACTAGAATAGTCGTACTTGACTCGGGTGAAGTTAGCTTGATTATTGTGCATCTGTGGACCTGACTTGGAAGCATTATGAGAACCATGGTCCTGTAGTGGATTCTTATGGATAGTATGATCTGAATTGGAGGCAAATTGAGATCCACCTACTTCAATGACGCGACTTTCGATAAGATCTTGTATTAAGTTTTTTAATTGTCGACAGTTAGAGGTTGTATGTCCTTTTCCTCGATGGTATTCACCAAATGCATTGTCATTCCACCATGCTAGTTTGAATTGTCCTGGGTCATATGGTTTTGGTTCTTGGAGTGTAATGACCCCATTCTGGAGACATTTCTTAAGGACTTCTTCAATGGGTTCACCTAAAGAAGTGTATGTGTGACCTTTAGGAAATTGTCTCATCTAACGGTACTGTCCCTGATTATTTTGACCGTTTTGATTGTTTGAAGGGACATTAGTAAGGGGTGTCAATGTCGTCGTTGGTTTTCTTTGTTGTTGAACCCCTTTTAAGGCCAGTACAGGACCCACAATGTTTGCAGTCTTGGCGTCAACAACACCGTCTTTTGTAACGTGCTTATTTTTTATCCAGTATTTATTCTTGTCAGTGGTTGGATTAACATTTGTGTTTTTGGAACCATATCGTAATTATCCCTTTGTGACAAGGGCTTTCTCAATCCGGACCCCTTTTTCGACTAAATCTGTGAAGTTTGTGCAACAATGTATTTGCAATGCATATTTTAGAGGCCCCATAAGTGTTTGGACAAACATGTCAACTTTCTACCTTTCGGGGATGTCAATGTGACATCGACTAGCAAGGCTTCTCCATTTTTGAAAAAATGGGATAAATGTCTCTCCAGCATCCTCTTGTGTGATAGTGCACAAGCTAGTGATGGAGGTGTCCATGTCGATGTTGTACATGTAGTTTTTTATGAATTTTTGTTTAAGCTCATCCCATGTCTGAATATCCTTTTGTGTGGAAAACCATTCAAGGGCTTGACCCGCCAGACTTTTAGAAAAAAGTCTCATCAAGTATGTTTGTTCATAGGTGATGTCCATACAATTGGTTGCAAATTCGTGAACATGTTCAATGGGGTTTGTCTTGACTCTGTATTTTGTGAAATTGGGTGACACATATCTTGGAGGAAATGGAGGCATGTATAAGCTCATGTCGAATGGGTATACATTTAGGTCATGATATTTATGATTTCTGGCCTGAAATGTATATGTTTTGAATAGTTTTTTCTACCCCCATCAGTCTTGTTTGGAGGGCATCCATAACAGGATCATTTGTGTTTCTGTACATTGTATTGCTTGGTACACCATAGGTTCCCATTTGTTGTGCGTGAATATTGGTGTATTGTGGCGGTATGGATTGTTGTGATATGTATGACGTGTGCGGATTGCCGTGTTGTTGATATTGAAAGTTATGATTGGGTGCGTGTTGGTGAGTATGAACGTTAGATGAGTAGGTTGGGATGTGTCCCCCAACCATGTGTGTCGTTATTTGGGGAATGTGATCACCATGAAGGTTATGATGCGTTAATGGTGCCATGGGTTGTGTTACTTGGCCACCTTGTGCGAATTGTTGGGTTTTTACAAGGGGAATGTTTGTATTTGTACCTTGGGAGGCAATGACATGTGACTATGTTGTCGTGTTAACGTTTGGTTGTTGTCCTTGGATAAAAATGTGTCCCTTGCCCCCTCCCAAAGGATTTTGTGAAGTACCACTGAGCGGATATGTCGAAGGTGTACTCATGGTAGTAGATGTAGATGTCAAGGGGGGTTGTTGTGACTTGATGATGCCCCCATGGCATTTATCATAGTGGTAAAGAGAGGATTGGAGTAATTTCCCCATATTGCTGAGGAGCCAAGAGTGGTTCCAGCTGATTGGGATAGTGTCGTGGATGTTGTGGGCATTGTGGATGATTGTGATCCTCCAATAGATGTAGTATTTATTGTGTTGGAGGTGTTTGGGATGTTGGAGGTAGCATGCACTGTCGTTGTGGTGTCAAAGAAGGTATTGCTCATAGTGTTTGGAGGTTGACCACTATGTGACATGTTACGCATGTTGTTGTCATTAGGGTCTAGAGGTGTTGATTGTATCATGGTAATGTCGAATCCTTGGGGTAATTTGGCTCCTTGACTCAAGAGTATGGCCAAGTATCTGTCTTTGTCGTAAAGGACCATTGTTTCAACAAATTGAGAGGCCTCTGAGTCTTGTGCTGCTACCTCTAAGTTTTCCTCGAGTATTTGACCGTACTCATCTTTATGCAAGAATAGTTCAAATGGACTATTTGATGAGGGTGGTGTCGTCGTTAGAGGTTGATTGTTTGTTTTAACAAATGGATTGTCAAAGGTCCAGTTTGGGTCATACGTTGGATTCTTGACAGTGGGCGTGGGGTCTTGCCGAGAGTTTTCCATTTGTCTTTGTTGTTTTTGAAGTCTAGTTTCCACCATAAATGAGATTACTCAAATGAAAATGAATGACAACTAAATGTAGTGATGACGCTATGCAAGGTCTAAATTCCAAATGACGACTAGGATGACTAATGTTTTTGGATTTTTGTGAATAGGATATGCAATGTGAAGACTTAAAATGCAATTTAAGACAAGGGTACCTAAGCACGTCTAAGCTCAAACTTTGTTTTCGATTTTGGTTACTAGAGGACTTTGTTGAAAATGACAAGGTGACAAGGTCGAAATGACTAGTGAATTTTCCTAACTAGACTTTTGAGTTGGAAAATCCCACAAAAGAGGAAAATGACTAAAAAAGGGGTTTGATAACTTAGTCCAAAAGAGCCGAGTTTTGAAAGCAATGATGTTGCAAATTGTGCTGAGATTTACCTAATCCTAAGGATGCAAAAATGTGAACCTAGGGACAACCTAATGTCGAATGTATGCAACTAAAAATAATGAAGGATGAAACCTATGGTGATGAATGCAAACTAATGGTCAAGACTTTGAGCAATTTCAAGTTTGGTTTCTGACAGAATCTTCTTGGAAATAGTGTTTAACAAATTATTGACAAGATGAAGACTTCGGATTTGACTTTGTATGAAGTTTTAAAATGTGACAGGCAAATGCGTCGTTTGAGGTGTCAGTTGCATCTCAATTTTGCAAATGTGGCTCAAGTTGAGAAAATGCAGCTCAAGTTGAGCAAATGCGACTCAAAATCAGACAAATGCGACTCAGCTTAGCAGATGCAACTCAATGATAGTTAGTTGCATCTCGGTTTTGCGAATGCGGCACAGGTTGAGCAAATGTGACTCAGAATTAGACAAATGGGACTCGGTTTAGTAGATGTGACTCAATGACATTCAGATGCGTCGCGACGCATGCATATGCGGTATTTGAAAGGTTGAATGTGTTTTAACAGAGCGATTGTGATTCAGAAAGTTAAATGCGGTTTGACAAATGCGACACAGTTTGTAAGAAAAGAGTTTTTGTTTTATCATTGTTGATGGAAAATTTGATCTGTTTGATATTGAGTGTTTTGTTTGGAGCTGTAAATGTGATAAGTCTAGAAAGCACTTGACAAGCACAGTGTTTTGAAAGTAACCAATCGCACATCAGATAAGTACAATCCTAGGTTAGGCCATGACAGTATTCGCTAGATTCTACGCGGGTTTCCCCAACCGCATATCTGTAGCGTGTGAATTCAAAGCTTGGATACACGGGCTCCCCCTTACAGTGCACTCTCTTCTCAGCCCAACCAAGCTTCCAACCCCCATGAAACTCCCATGGTGAGTTGATCACCTCTACTAAAAACTGCGAAAGTGTGGATGCCTTCACACCGACCAGTGTTGCACTAGCAAATAGAAGGTTTTTGGCTTACTACACAAAAGTTTTTAGTTCGGGACCCCCGTTCGAGTGGCCATACATGGGGCAAGAAATTAATCACCATTAAGGTGGCACTCTAGCCTGAAGAGGTTAAGCTCAACAAGGTTTAAGGGAGTACAAATCCATCTGTATGACACATCCGCACATGCAATCTTAGGTTTTCCCTTAATATTTACATTTATATACCAGTTGGGGGTAGCTTGGCTTTAGCTCCATTGCTTGTTTGAGTCGCGTTGGGGTGATGAAATCCCTAGGCAGGCCCAATTTCTAGAGTTGGTAACCATTTCTCTTACACCCAGGATTGCCCGAAAGCGCAAGGGGAGAGGATACTCTGATATACCAAATCGTCAGGTAAGAATAGATAAAAATGAGTTTGGGTTTTTTATCACCGAGTTTCACAAGGTGGGAGCATAATCCCCTATCATTTTACAAACACATTCAGACATGGAAAACAAAGGTTCATTTTAATTGCACCAAAAACGAAATGTGAGTTACACTACCGAAAATGCAAACACATTGTTTTACTGTCTAGGCTTTGACAATCGAACCTACAAGACAATCCGTTAGTAGTTGTAGTGTTTGTCTTCAACCCACGAATAGTAACCACCAACAAGCTACAAACCTTGATTAATAATAGAAAACCCTATGCTAGGCAGCATGTAGGAAATAACCAGGTTAAAAAGAAACACAAAAAACTACAAAAGAAAAAAAAAACCGAATGTAACCTAGCAGAAAATCTTACCAGTCAAATGTGTCACAATAGAGCTATTGCGTCGCTCTATGTATCATATGCGTCTTGATATTTCAGATGTGGCTTTTCCTATGTTGATTGCGTCACTGGCGAATGCGTCATGACGCATCAGATGCGTCATGACGCATCAGATGCGTCACAATTTTTTTTTAAAAGCAGTTGCGTCACTCCGTACCTGTACTTGTAAAATAGCAAAAAACACAAAAACCGTATGGAAATAACAAAAAAAAATGGAGTCGGGTTCACCAATGTAGCTAAGGGTAATTTCTAAGGTTAGATTAGATCAATCAAATCAATATAAAAGACAAAACCCAAAGACCTATCGAGTACAAAGGAAATCAAATAATAAAACAGTTATACCTGTTTCTCGAAACTTCCATGATTACCTCCATAGTACCTTCTTACTTGCTGGATGATGCTTTGCCCTCAGATTCGTTGTGCGAGCAATCTGCAAATGTCTAAGTCCTACACCAAGATTTGAAGGATTTGCATAAAATGTCTAAAGTCTATGCCTATGACTATGATTGACAATGCCTATGCCTAAACAATGCTAAGACTTGATTAAATAAAAGACAATAAATGCTATGGAAAGCCTACGAGTGCAAGTGCAAGAGTGTATAAAGTGAATGCCCGTAATGTGTGTAATCGAAAAGTGAGAGGAAAATGGCATTTTATAGAAAATGCCATTTTGAATGGACGAGTGAGATTAATTCATGACTAAGACCTAAAATGAGAGGTCCAGATTAAATCTAAGAATCCCTAATTAGGGTTAGGGCAAATTCATTAATCGAACGGTCAAAATAATATCTCAGATAATTGGATCGATGTTGGAGAATAAATGGGAAAAATTAATTAGAAAATAAAGATTTTCAAAAATCAAGAAGATAAAGACTGCCTAATTTGTGAGATTCAAAAAATCAAGAAGATAAGAGTTGGACTGAAGATCAGATTTGGAAAATCAAGAATCTGCCCGATTACTTGATTTTTGGAAGATTAGCTACTATTTTGAATTAAACTAATTCAAAATAATGATTTTGTGAGATAATAAATAATCTTTTTCAGATTATTTACCAAAATGCACTAACAGTTAAGAAAGTGATGACATTCTAAATATTTTAATTTATTTAAAATGAGAGGAATATTAATTTTGACAATTAAATAATTTAATATAATTATTTAATTTAGCAGATAAGATTAATTAATTAAATAAATTAATCAATTCATTTAATTATGATAGTTAGTGACATATTAAATAAATAAATAAAACTTATTTATTTAATAATCAGGAAGAAATATATGACAAAGGGTAATTAAATAAATTAAGAAATTTATTTAATTAAGGGAAGACTTAGACAATTAATGACGTATTTAATAAATAAATAAAATTTATTTATTTAATAATCATGAAGAATACAAAGGCATGAATTAATTAAACAATTATAAATTATTTAATTAATAGTCGAATGTGGACCAATGACATAATTAAATGTATTAATTATGCTAGGACGGAAGTAGTAAAAATGAAGCTCGCAGGCCTAGGTCATTTTTAATTGTCTACATTTCCAATTTTACCTTGTCATCTCCTTCATGGATCTTTTTCAATGTATCCCAAACATCTTGTGCATTCTTACAAGACATAAATTTGTTGTACATAGATGTGGACAAACTGTTTGTAATAGAAAACCATGCCTTCTCATTGTTCTCATAATCTCTTTCCACTACAACATTAGTAGGAGGTGTGGTCGATAATGTGTATCCATTCACAACAGACATCCACACATCAAACCCTTAAGATCCCAAGTATCGCTTCATCAATGAACTCCAAAAATTATAATTTATTCCATCAAACTAAGGTGGCTTGTTTTTGGAAGAGCTTTATTGACTAACCATTGTGTTCACAAAACCAAGAATCTACTCAAGATGGTTAAGCTTCTCCTAGGGAACCTAGGGCTTTGATACCAATTGTTGGAGCACAACAATCTACTAAGAGGGGGTGAATCAGTAGATATTAAAATTTTAATTCTTTAACCTTTAGAGTAGAATGAATACTTAAATACTTAGTGTGTAGATTGAAATATAAAATACAAAAATATAAACTAGCACACACTCTAATAACACATAACAAAAAATATATGTGGAAAACCCAAGATGGGAAAAACCACTATGATAAAATGCTTCTAGGAGCTACTTTCCTAATCTAGCCTCACAAATAAACTTTATCTTACAAACTTTAAGGGCACCAACCCTATGGAGACGCCAATCCCTTGAACTGATCACCAACTTAGTTATCTGATGACACCAACCTATCAAATTTACAACATAAAAAATTATTACTATTTGTTCCTAAGGAACTCAAAATAATGTTACAGCTTACTCTGCAACTACTCAACTATATGTTTTTTACACAACTCACTCCTTTTCTCTACACCCCTCTATTCTACTCTATTCTTCTCCTCTTCTCTTAGTGCATTCTTGGCCTGCCTCAATGCACCCACAAAAACTTCTACAACTCTTCTCCTTTTCTTTTTAGTGTATTCTTTTTCTACCTCAAGAGCTCAAACTACCTTCTACACTTTGTGCTATCTTCTTCTTGGCATGCTCACATAGTTACCTCCCTTAGAAAGAATTCTTATCATATGTTTTGTGTAGTTTCTAACCAATGATGATTACCTTGAGATTCTACACCATAATCTACTACTGGGGTTCTGGGATATCTTTTCACTATCATCCTTCTGCATTGAGCTACACAACATTAATTTTTGGTGTAGAGAATTTTCTCTCATTCTCTCTCTATCAAGCCCCAGGATTGAATATTCATTTAATGCATCCTTCTAATTATCTATTTTGATTTTGATCCCAACCTCTCTAGAAATTTGTTCCACTGCTATGTGCATCAAATTTACATTACAGTTGTCATTGATGCAAGTAGAACATTTAATTCTCACCTCTATGTGGGTTTACAGGAGAAACCCTATTTACATAGACTTAGCCGTTTGTGAGCTTCTCATTCAAATTTAAGCCATCGATCTCCTAACTTCACGCCATGATCTAGCATTTCTCATTCATCATCACACCTTTAAAACATGATAGTTGGATAAATGGTCATCAAATCTTCATTGTTGATTGCATCACCTTTGGGACCTTAGCCATCATGCATCACTACATCACTCAAACCATCCTATAGACATGGAAAATATATCGATACATTTGATCTCGATTTACTAACACCGTTTCATCCTAAATCACCTTCTCAACTTTCATCAATCTTCATCCCTTAATTAAATAAATAATCATTTATCTTATTAAGTCATTCTCTCTCATTAATTAAATCAATCAATTTGATCTAATTAACTCTAGGTATCTATTTAATTAAATAATTCATTTTATTTGATTAAATCTCTCAAGTCATCTTATTAAATTAAATAAACTAAACCTTTATCTAATTTAATCTAACAATCATCCCCTTTAGTTAAATAAATCAAAATCTTTATTTAACTAAGTCTAAATCATTTTCCTCTCAACTTTGATTTATTTAAATACTAAAATCTAAGTCAAAATTGTCAAATCACCTAACCTCTTCTTATTTAATAAAATCTTGATTAAATCTAATCTTAATCCATGTCCCATCCTCTAGCTTTTTCCAGTTGCACATGAAAATACATTTAATTCATTTATTAAATCTCTATTTTCTCTCAACTTGGCATCTTTAGAGGAATATTCTTCCAAAATTGAAATTCCTCCAAGTGGATTTGTCCTTCCAACAAGACATTCATTCCTTCTTACATTTCCTTGTGCATTGAGCCAAGTGGCATTTAAGTCATTCCTTTTCCCTCTTGCATGTCATTTCACTATTTTCAAATTCTACCTAATTTCATTTATTGTGCACATTCATTAAAATGTGCTCAAGCTTCCCCCATTCACATCTTGACAAGTGGCACTTTCCCATTGGATGTTGAATGATCCCACATTGCTCCATTTTTCTCATTCCTCCATCTTGTATTTCTATAAATAAGGGTGTTTTCTCCTCATTTTGATCATCCACAATTTGAGCAAGTCTACTATACTCAATTTCATCCTCAAGCATCTCCATTTTCATCCATTTTATCAAGATCTTAGCTAGGTTATGCAGATTTTTCATCATGGAGCTCAATTGAATCTTCACCAAAGTGGATCACTCATCAACATTGCATCATAGGAGTTAGGAAAGGGCCAGTTTCCACATCAAATTGGCACCAATTCCCCCATGGGATCAAGAGTTTGCATTACATTGAATAAGATTTGATAGCTTTTTTTTATATTTGCTTGTGTTCTTCATCTCATTTCTTGTTCTTTGCAATTTAAATGGATTTCATGGGGAATATTGATACTAAATTGCATTTGATCTAATATAGTGTTTGTTTCTTGTGTTTGTGCAGGTCTAGGATTGGAGTTCTACATTTTGGTGCTAGGAGGGAGAATCTCAAGTTTAAATCATGTTTTTTAACATAATTACATGTTTTTTCTCTATTTTTGTGTGTCTACAAGGAACTCTACCATTATCAGTCCAACAACACCATATAGTGTCGCTACTAGTCCAATGGTGCCAATACAATGACCCTTCAAACTACAAACTATCTTGCTCAGTCTTTCCCTCCCAAAATTCAAATTTCCTAACTCCACCGCTGGGTCAATTTCTGTTTGTTGGTTTTCTCAAACTCCAAATAGTGTCACTGAGCAAAACACCACCGCAATCACGCTCTCTGGTCTATGGCAAAGTGCTTTTAGACCTAGCAATGCTATACGACACCACTGATTTCCTCAAACTATGTCGCCTGTGCAGACTGCGCCGCTGGAGTGAAGTAAAAAGTTTTAGATAACTCAATTTTGACATGTGCTTTTTTATTTTGGTTATTTTAAGTTGTTAACTGGTTTTTCTAACCTTTGTTTTTTAGTTCTAATAAGTTTTTTCAGGTTGGTCTAATCAAGGTGAAGGAGGAAAAAAAGGTTGAAAGTGGCATTATGGCATCATTCTCTCACTACATCATGTCGTTTTGAACACTTTAGTGTTTTCTTAACACTTTTGGAGAACTCATAATTTCTCTTAAGGATTTGTTATCTTTCATGCTCTTAGGATACACTAAACTTCTTATGGGCTCTAAAAAGAACACCACAAAATTTTTCATTTTTTTGCTACAAAGGGGTTAAAAAGAATTTTTGGGAAATCCACTAGATTTTGTTTAAAAGGTTAACAATTGAACAATCAAAATCTCACATTTCCTTTGGTGCTTAAAAGAAGTCACTCTTGCTTTAAAAGGATAAAATGAACATGTGTTTCTTTTTTTTGTAATCACTTACCCAAAATGATACCATCAAAAAGACATATTCACTTCTCTCGTACCTCACGGCAATCTTGAGAATCAAAAGAATTTTTGGTGATCTTAAGCTGTGGAAGTGATTACCTCCACATTTCATTTAGGATTAAAAATTGAACAAATCTTCTGAGTGTGAGTAAAACATATTGTGTGTGTTCTCTCTTTGTTTCTCAAATAAAGATCGATCGAATTATAAATATGTTTGCTTGCTTTTGTTTATCTTAGACCTGGCCTTCCTTGTGGGAAAATGTACTCACCCAATGGAATGAACCAACCGGCAACATGCTAAAACCAAGTGACTTCCAACTGGTATATAAGTGTGAGTACTTGTTGAAAGGTAAGAATCACGAGTATTATTCCAACGAGAAGGGAAACAATGGTCTCTTGTTGCATGGATGATCCCCCATGAATGAAATGCCCACATTAAAACCCTTGTATAGAAAGGCCAAAATCCTTGATCTATTTGTTGGTGCAAGAATAGTTATTCTGAAGCCGCCCCACACTTTTACGGATTTTAGTAGAAATGGAAAGTATTCCATGGGAGATTCATGGGTATTGATGCTTGGCTGACCCAAGAAGCGAGTGCACTATAAGGGGGATCCTGTGTGGTCAAGCATATAACCATTCACTAAAATTAGGCATAGTTGGACTTTTCAAAGTGGTGATTCAACAAATACAGTCTTTCATAACCGTAGGGTTGTGCATGTTCTTGGAAACAAAACACTTTTCTTGATCATAAACATTGGGAAAACAAACATTAAACATTTTCATCAAATTTCAAACCCTTTAGGAAGCAAATATCTTTGACAAAATTCAAGTGTTATTGCTTTCCCTAGGGATTCTATCTCTAGAGGTTTCTAAACATTTGGATTTATATCTCAATTTTCTTGCTTAAGTCAACAATAGGTAAATTTTTCCATGATTTCATTGAAGTTCCACATAATATACTTTGTTGGATGAGAAGAAGTTAAGACATTAGACATCTAGTTCAAAGACCTAATTGAGAATTGTTTGTGGTAAAAATAATTCATTAAGCAAAGCTAAGAACAATTGAACCCCACACATGTGTCTCAAATGATTTCACGCAAGATCAAAATTTGGAAACCAAAGTCAAAA
>VDFB02271358.1:99165907-99302602 GCA_007258455.2 Sequoia sempervirens | reverse complement strand
TAATGTATTCTTGTTGATATGTATATGTGGGTGAGTAAATTGAAATAATAATATAAGTGCTCAAATGACTCAGAATTTCACTAAAATGGATGAGAGTAAATAAAAAATGTTGGCCAAAAGGACTATACACCCAAAACTTAAAATTCCCAACCTCTGTACCTCGTAATACATGTCTTGAGGCATAAAAATGTCAAAATTTTGATGGGTTATCTCTAATTTTTGCATGTCAAAAATCAAGGACAACAATTTGTATATCTTCATATTCTTTATTTTCTTTCTCAATAAAAATTCACTAGTATTATTAGGAGAATGCATGTATAATTTCCTCCTTCAATGTGCACTTCACTTAGCAAATCAACATTACAAGGTGTGAAGTGTGACAATGAACATATTAAAATTTCGATATAAATATCCTCAACACAAAAGTATTGGAAAATATGATCATTGGTAACCTTTCTCTCTATAGATTCACATTCATCATCATCTTCAAGGAATTTTAATCTTTCATACGTAGGATGCATGTAAGTTGAAAGGATAATTCTTGTTGATTCATCTTCATGTTCTTCAATTACAAGCTAGTCTTTGTGTAACTGAGGATTTCTTTTAGGATTAGATTAGATTCAAGTTATGAATATAAAAGACAAAAACCCAAAGTGATTACAAAGTGCAAAGGAAGTGAAATGTAAAAGAACAAGTATACCTGATAATTGTTGAAGCTTCCATGACTCACCTTCGTAACACCTTCTTACTTGCTGGATAATGCTTTGCCCTCAGATTCGTCATGCGAGCAATCTTCAAATGTATGCCTATGTCCTACACCAAGCTTTGAAGGATTTGCATAAAATGTCTAAAGCCTATGCCTAAATGCCTATGATTGATAATGTCTATGCCTAAACAATGCTAAGACTTGATTAAATAAAAGACAATAATTGTAATGAGAAGCCTAAGTGTGCAAGTGCAAGAGTGTATAAAGTGAATGCGTGTGTATGTGTGTAATTGAAAAGTGAGAGGAAAATGACATTTTATAGAAAATGCCATTTTGAATGGACGGGTGAGATTAATTCATGACGAAAACCTAAAATGAAAGGTCTAGATTAAATCTGAGAATTCCTAATTAGGGTTAGGGAAAATTCATTAATTGAACGGTCAAGATAATATCTCAGATAATTGGATCAACGGTGGAGAATAAATGAGATAAACTAATTAGAAAATAAAGATTTTCGAAAATCAAGAAAATAAAGATTCCCTGATTTGTGAGATTCGAAAAATCAAGAAGATAAGAGTTGGACTGAAGATCAAATTTGGAAAATCAAGAATTTGCCCGATTACTTGATTTTTGGAAGATTAGTTACCATTTTGAATTAAATTAATTCAAAATATGGATTTTGTGAGATAATAAATAATTGATTTTCCAATTATTTACCAAAGTGGACTAACAGTTAAGATTGTGATGACATTTTAAATAAAATGATTTTATTTATTTAAAATGAGAGGAATATTAATTTTGACAATTAAATAATTAAAGATAATTATTTAATTTAGCAGATAAGATTAATTAATTAAATAAATTAATCAATTCATTTAATTATGATAGTTAGTGACATATTAAATAAATAAATAAAATTTATTTATTTAATAATCAGGAAGAAATATATGACGAAGGGTAATTAAATAAATTAAGAAATTTATTTAATTAAGGGAAGACATAGACAATTAATGACGTATTTAATAAATAAATAAGATTTATTTATTTAATAATCATGAAGAATAAAAGGACATGAATTAATTAAATAATTATGAATTATTTAATCAATAGTCGAATGTGGACCAAGGGCATAATTAAATGTCATAATTATGCTAGGACGAAAGTGGTAAAAATGAAGCTTGCAGGCCTAGGTCATTTTTAGGTGTCTACATTTGCCCCTCTTTGTCATAATGTAGTATGTCACATTGTGACAGAAAATAAGTCAAAAATATGCCCCAGTAAAGGTACGGAGTATCATTGCCCTCTAGGGAAATTTTCAAATTTTGGGTCAGCGACAGAAAAATTTGTAAAGGGTCTCGATAAATCAATTCAATGACCAAAAAAACAATGGCATAGTCGGTTTTGAATTCTGAAATGTTTAAAGCAGGTAACGAGGAAGTCAAAGTTGGTCAAATGAGCCTCTAGTAATAACCTCGTTTGAGAAATGTCATTTTGACTTTATAAATAGGTTGACAAATGGGTAAAAGTCAATTCATTTCTACTATTTACTTTGCAAACTTCGAGAGCCTAGAGCGAAAAGGAACGCAGTGAGGATGGTGATTCCAGTGACAGAGCATCGTGGCGAGATCGTACGGACATTTAGACAGCCAGAGGGCTCAGAGCTAGCGGTATGTACCCTTGTCCCCCTTTATAATTTTTTTGTTTTGCATGCCAATTTTAGGTTGCGTAAGCCACAATCGTCTGTGCGTTCGACGCATATGATGCGTCGCGACGCGAATGACTAGCTAATCATAGGGTGGGCGAGGCGTTGTGACGCATTTGATAAAAATTGTGACGCATTCGCCTAACTGAGTCGCATATGAGTGTTGAAATGCCGCAATTGTCATTTTGTGCCACAATTGCACATTTTAGCGACGCATTCGCCATCTTGTGTTGCAATTTCTAAAATTCATGACGCAATTACCATAATGTGACGCATTTGGGCAACCAAGCGACACAACTATCATTTTGCAACGCATTTGAGGATTTTAAAGACGCATTCGAATATTTGCGACGCAACTGCTATAACGCGACACATTTGATGTTTTTCTTTTACTGAGACCGATTGTGGTACTTGTGAAACCCTTAATACTTTTGATGATGCTGACAGTTGTCTAGAAAGTATTGATATATTGTTTGGATTTTTGTAGAGGTAGCTTGCCCCTATCTACACGTGAGAGAGCAGATAGACCACATTTCGGTTTTCCAACCAGTTGATCCCATGAGAGCAGCGCCGATTGATGCGACTAGGGTTGTTCTACGTTGCCTACATGCCTGCCATTCGGGTGAACAGGGGATTACTGACTGCACTATGTGAGCGTTGGCATTTAGAGACTTGCTCGTTCCACCTGCCGATAGGTGAGGCTACCATTACTCTGGAGGATGTCTACCGGATTCTTCGAGTGCCGATCCGAGGGGAGCGGTTTGTCTACAATCCTCGGCATGGCGAGCAGACCTTCCAAGCGTACTACCGAGATCAGGGTGAAGGACTGGGCATCTAGGGTTATGAGATCAAATGGGAGTTCATGGCGGATCACTATGGTCGCTTTGATGCATTCCTTGCGACTCTGATTGGGGGGATCTTGATTCCCGATCGTCGAGGACACGGATTTCCTATTGGCTGGGGAGACGTCCTGTTTGGCATGAGACGAGACAGGACCGTTTATGCTTGGTGTCTTTGCTTACTGGGGACACTCTACCATCAGCTGCATGATATTTCCTATAGGAGAGGAGAGAGCATCTCGTGTGGGACTATATTGATGATGATATGGGCCTGGGAGCACATATCCATATTTCATCCACCGATTGACAAACCACAGTTGGCCGACGGTATGCCCTATGCTTATTACTACAATGGTGCCTTACAACAGACCCGGATGGGTGAGATAGGTTGGTGGCGGCATCAGATTGATACGATGATGTCCTTTATCTGGAGGTCGTATCGAGACTGCGGACAGTGGGATGATGAGGTAGACCACCTGAGTCTGTGCAGGTAGTACAGATATTTGATTGGCAGGATGGTGCAGACTTCATTGATCATTGAGATGTATTTACCACAGCGTGTCCTGAGGCAGTTCAGAGAGCAACATGGTGTACCTACAAGGACAGCCGAGTACGCCCGGTCTTCCAGAGAGTATGCTTGGGGACCAGCCATTCCAGTGGCCTTTGCAGAGCAGCAAATTGACGGGCTAGTAGCACAGGCATGGGGATGGAGGGGAGGAGCAGCTAATCCCGAGATGACAGTCGATTACGACTTATGGTGGTAGACACACAGGCCAGTGTCATTGACGGATCCAGATGGGCCAACACCAGTGGACAAACGATCAGTTATTCCTCGTGTGTCGTGGGCTAGGCGAGGTGGCATGGGTAGAGATGGAGGCAAGGGTGGAGACGGAGGAAAAGGTGGGGATGATGGTGGAGACGGCCGGAGGCGATGACGGGATGGGCAGAGACAGGTTTGGAGGGTGCGCCCACGTGTGGCGAGGGTAGCATTAGACGCTATCCCCGAGGTTGGCGAGGATGGGGAGAGAGAGGAGCAGCCCCGACAAGAGGGAGAGGGTGAGGAGAGACGGGAGGAGGAGGTGGCAGAGGATGTGGCAGAGGACGATGATGATGAGGACGATGCCATGGATGAGGCCAAGAGACTCCTTAGATGGTGGATGGTGGAGGGAGAGGAGGAGATACCCTCTAGTTCAACGTTGCCTCAGGATGCCACAACAGATCAGAGGGTGGATGATTTATAGTGGAGATTAGATGAGAGCATGTCACAGGTCAGGGCACTGCAGGTAGAGCTAGAGGTGGCTCGTGTAGAGCGGGATTAGGCAGTGATCCGCCAGCAGGACTCAGCTCAGTGGTGCACATAGTTCGCAGCATTATGCACAGGGCCTATAGGGGACATGGATTGCGAGTTGGCCAGAGTGAGCATGAGATTGGGGCAGTATCGGACATTATATGAGCAGGCAGTTCCACCTGAGCGACGGGATTCTATCCTGTCACAGTCACAGACGAGGACAGGCAGTGGCCACAGATTAGGCAGTGCCAGTGGTAGCAGGAGTCACATCAGTGTCAGAGGATCTACCTCGACAGGGCACACATCAATGCACAGGTCACATCACTCACGCCGGCACACCCTGAGTCACCATTCGGGTCACAGTCATGGGTCGACTGGTTCAGTATAGAGGTCGGCACAAGTACAACCACTAGTGATCGATCCATCTACTTCTCAGAGTCAAGCCGCAGTGACATCATAGGTATCCGTTGCCATAGAGATGATGCCTTCATTCACAGTTCCACTAGTGGCACAGGCAGAGGTTGTGACAGGTCCGCCTATCGGTTCAGTCCCAGTTTTAGAGTTGCAGCCGCCACATTCTTCACCATGAGGGGATGATGAGAGTCTACCCTAGGGGCATTTTGTTATTATGACACACTATGTATACATTATTGAGCTTGCGAGCTCCATTTTTGGGATATCCCCTGACTTTATCCTGTGACATTGTACATTTTTTAGATGATACTATATGATGATGTAGTTTTGATGCGGCCTACATGTGTTATGTGATGCTCTTTGATTTAATGTATTATGATATGTATGATGTATGATGTTGATTTATGATGTAGCATGTATGTCCTATAATGCTTATTTATGATTTTGATGCTATGATGATGCAATGCTTACTTATGTGAGATGATAATGATAATGATGTGCATAATGTATTTAGTAAATGGATGTCATGTTGTTGATTATGTTAATGCACTTGTTTGTGATTATGTATATGATTTAATGCTATGGATGATGTATGTATGGACCTAATGCAATGTTTATATGATCATGTATGCACTTATGTTTTTGGATGTCACAGGATATCATCGTGAGATGGACGAGAGAAGATGTCCAGACTGACAAGAGAAAATGACCCGACCGAAGAAGAGAAGATGACCATACCGATGAAAATGCATGTTAATTCCTAGACCAAATCTTTCAAAGCTTTACCATAGGACATTAGTATTTATTACTCTTAATCATCATTGGGCAGACTATTGTAATGGCCAACAAACACCATGATATGACATAGATCAAGGTGTGCAAGATCGTACCATCATGTAAGACAAGCAGTCGCAGACAAGGATGATCATGACTCATACTAAGAGCGAGATTGCCCCAGTCTTTTTGTCATAATCAACCACTAGCGGAAAAAGACAAGGACAAATCATGAAACATCGTTGCTTCTCTAAATCCTATTTCCAGGATATCCCTGAGAAACTAGCAACATGATTGCAAAAATATAAAAATAGAGCCCTTATCATGATACGTTGTTGTTTTTCTAAATCCCAAAATTAGGACCTCGTTGAGAAACTAGTAGTCAGGCATGCCAATCGTCATGATACGTCGTTGCTTCTCTAAATCCTGTTATTGGGATCTCACTAAAAAACTAATAACATGATAAAAATGAAAAGACAATTGTCAAGTGTTTGCCAAGTGCATCTGGATATCCATTTTTATGATGTGAAGATGTCATGTTTGATAATGATGAGATGCCAGAGTGTCAAAGCGTTGATGCCTAGATGACAAATGTCCAAAATTGCCAAATTCAGGAAGAACACATCCTGAATAATGTTGATGTCGAGAGGATTTGATCCCTAACAGTTGAAAGGGGTTCCTCGAGATGATGGCGATGCCTAGGAAGGACCCATCCTATGGCATAGATGACAAAGTTGGTTCTTCAGAAAGACACATCTGAAGAAAACTAATGTTAAGAGGAGTGATCCTTAGATGCCAAGAGGATCCCGCGAAATGTCGAATGACAGTGACAATGTCTAGGAAGGACACATCCTAAGGCATGAATGACTGAGACTATCTTTCAAAAGGACACACCTGAAGATTAACCTAAAGTTGAAAATTTGACAGGTTATGATGATTTGACTTGCTTTGACCAAGTTTGACTTGTGTTTGACTATATGTCGATATTGTCATGATGATATAATTGACCTGTTGATGAGATTGTCATATTGAAATAACTGATTGTCATGGTTTGTTCTTAGGAGTTTATCCATTTGGGAGTGATTCGATTTGCCTTGAAGATATTCTGATGTGTGTGCAAGTGTAGTGTCATGAACCCTAATGGACTGACCTAGTACGACCTCGGGGGATCATCGACAGATGGCCTTGCCTACGTCATACACTCAGAGACCTCGTAGTTCGACACGACCAATGACTTTGTCCAAAGGACAGAAGTTTGAATCATGATTTTATTCTGAAAAACCAAAATGGACTGACCTAATGTCTCAGGGACTCAAATGTGAGTCTTGCCTACGTAGCAAATGCGCAGAGACAATGTAGTTTGGACAAATGACAAAGACTGATTGATATGACTGACTTTGACAAGAGATGACAATGTGTTTGCGCTCTTCGAGCAGTCTGATGTTTTGTTTGTGGTTTTATTTAGGACGTTTTATGATTTTTAGGTCTTTCTTCAGGACATTTTATGATGTTTTTGTCTTTTTTAGGACTTTTTACGATGTTTTTGGTCTTTTTTCAGGACTTTTTACAATGTTTTTGGTCTTTTTTCAGGACTTTTTACAATGTTTTTGGTCTTTTTTTAGGACTTTTTGCAATGTTTTTGGTCTTTTATCAAGAATTTTTACGATGTTTTTGGTCTTTTTTCAGGACTTTTTTCCAATTTCTAGATCATGTGCGACATCCACTGCAGTTTCATGATAAAAATTTTGCCCCCAGTCAGGTCCAAGACTTAGCCATTTTTAAGGAACATGGATGGGATGCTGCTGATTTACTAGATGGACAGTCGTGAGGACTTGATTTCAATCATTTATTAACCATGACAGGTAGGATGGTATGGTGGCGATATGCATGATAATGGTGGAAATACCTTTCATCCTAGGCCAAGGCAGACAAAGTGACAGTAGATGGCAGAGCAATGATTGATTACGCATGGCGCCTGTTTGTCAGGTTTTCACCATGGTACTTATCCAAAGCGCCTGTTTGCCAGGTTTTCACTATCAGATGAAATTTTTCTCTTTACTATTTTTGTCCTTTTTCTTATTTTTTTGATGTTTCCAAGACGCCTTGTTTGCCAGGTTTTCACTATCAGATGAAATTTTTCTCTTTACTATTTTTGTCCTTTTTCTTATTTTTTTGATGTTTCCAAGACGCCTTGTTTGCCAGGTTTTCATCAAGGCAACAATTTTTTACCATTTTTCAATTTTTTGTATTTTGCGGTTTTCCAACTCAATCCTCTGATGCTATGCATAGAACCTTCGGAGATGTAAATTGTTGATGGGATTTGTCAGTTGTTCTCCATCTGGTGTGGCTAGCTGATAAGCTCTAGAATCGAAAGAAGATATGATAATGTAGGGACCCAACCAGTTTGGTTCAAACTTTACCGACTTTTCTCTGTCAGCTTGGTTCTTGGGGTTCTGCATGAGAACCAGGTCACCAATGTCAAACTTTCTGACCATAACCTTTTTATTGTAGCTGTGAGAAAGACAGTTCCGATATGCTTGGAGATGGTTCAGTGAATTTTTCCTTCTTTCTTCCAACATTTCACGCAAAGCTTTATTCCATGTCATGTCATTCTATTAGTTAATCAGTAGACCGCACTAGCCTCAACTGGCGATGGCCTCGCATCAAAGATCGAAATGATGTTCTGCAAGGCTTTTAATGTTAAGTTCGTAAGCCCACGAAGCGAAGCTGAAGCGAAATGTTTACCGTAAATGTTTCACGCCTTTCGAGATATCCCTTGAAATACTAAGTTTTGGCTTTTCGATGCCCACTAACACCCGCCGCTTTTCCGTGGTGTAGGAGCAGCAACAGCCGAATGTAGTCCCATAAACCCTACCGAAAGTTTTAAAACACGTATTATGGATCATGGGGCGCCGCACGGTAAAACATATATTTAACCTGGATGAGGCTGAAGTCTTCCGTACGGAACGGCATCGTTTCAACTACTCCAAAATGTCAGTAAACATACCAATCAGCTGGCCAATTGTGTCGATGGCTTTCCAATTTGTGTCATCTCACGAGTTGCGTCGGGCAGTATGTTTGGTCGAAGTTCCTGTGCTGGAGCATGGATCAAATAACTGTGAATCTCACATTTGCGACAAGTCCTGACATATTCAATTGCATCATTTTCAATGGTCGGCCAATAATACCCAAGTCTCATCACTTTCTTAGCTAGAGTAGGACCACTCGAATGAGACCCGCATATACCATCGTGCACTTGGCGTAAGGTCATGTGTGTTTCATTGGTGTTGAGACATCTAAGAAGGGTATTGTCAAAATTACGATGGTAAAGGGTGTCACTAACGATGGCATACTTTGCATATTTTCGGATGAAGGACTTCCTTTGGTTATTGGACAGGTTCAATGGAAGGGTTTGAGATTTTAGGTAGTCATAAATATCCTGATACCGGGGAGAGTTGGGACCAACAAGTTCACAAACCATTTCTGATTCTGGGATATCATATCCCGGCATTAAAAGTTGTTCTACTAAGAACTCAAATTGTGACACATTTTGAGGGATGTCCAAGAGAGAACCAATAGTAGCCATTGCATTAGTTGCCTTATTCTGTGTCCTGGGGATTTTTTCAAAAGAAATCAATTGGAAGTATGTCAAGAAACTATCCACCATCCTCTTGTAGGGAAGCAACTTCTCATCCTTTGTTTCATAGTCATCATTCACTTGGTTGATAATGAGCTGGGAATCCCCGAATACAAGCAACGTCTGAATTTTCCATTTAATTGCCATTTTGAGACCTGTGACTAGTGCTTCATATTTGGAAATGTTATTTGTACAAGGGAAAGTGATCCAGAATGCCTTAGGAATTGAATCCCCCTATGGTGTGATAAACAAGATTCTAGCGCCTGAGCCATGACCAGTATGAGACCCATCAAAATATAGCTTCCATGGTACTGCCGATTCCGCATGAAAAATGGACTCGTCGGGAAAATCAGTTACTAGTGGATGAGTGACTTGAATCGGTGCATCCGCCAGTTGATATGCTATTACCTATTCTTTTATTGCCTTATGCTCGACATACTGTATGTCATACTCGCTTAGTATCATGACCCATTTTGCCAACTGGTTTTTTAATGCCACCCGACTTAAGAGATATTTCAGTGGATCAATCTTGGCGACCAGTTGTGTCTGGTGACTGAGCATATAGTGTCTTAGTTTTTGGGATGCAAAGACAACAACAAGGCATGCACATTCAATGTTTGTATAGTTCAACTCATACCCTATCAGTGTGCGGCTGATGTAATAGATGGCTCTTTCTTTTCCTTCATAATCATTTTGTGCCAGTAATGCCCCCAGTGTTGAACTAATAGTTGAGATGTATAGGATCAATGGCTTTCCATGAATTGGAGGCATGAGGACTAGTGTTGATAGTAGGTAATCTTTGATTTGTTGAAAGGCTTCTTGACATTTATCTGTCCATACAAAGGGGATACCTTTGCGCAACAGATACTGGAATGGGTGACACTTATTTGCCAATTGGGCTATGAAATGCCGAATAGATTGTACCTTGCCTTGTAGAGTTCTGAGTTCACTGATTCCTCTAGGCGGAGGTATGTCTATGATGGCTTTGACTTTTGTTGGATCAATCTCTATGCCTTTTCAGGAAACTATGTATCCCAAGAGTTTACCTGATGTGACCCCGAAAACACACTTCTTAGGATTTAGCCAGACTTTGTACTCTTCAAGTCTCTTGAAAATTGTGTCGAGCACCTTTAGATGATCTTTCCTGGTTACTGATTTGGCCAATAGGTCATCTACATAATCTTCCATTATTTTGTGCATCATGTCATGGAAGATTGTGGTCATAGCCCTTTGGTATGTGGCACCTGCATTTTTGAGACCGAATGGCATGACATTCCAACAATATGTACCCCATGGGTAAGTAAATGTCATTTTGTGCTTGTCTTCAGGAGCAATGCGAATCTGATTATAGCCGGAGAAACCATCCATGAGGGATAGCATCTCATATCCTGCTGTGAGGTCAACTATGATGTCAATGTTTGGCAAAGGAAAGTCATCCTTTGGGCATGCTTTATTTAGGTCTCGAAAGTCTGTACATACGTGGATCAGCCCATTTGGCTTTGTTACCGGCACCAAGTTAGAAATCCATTCAGTGTAGTCAATAGACCGTATGAATCCGACGTCTAGTAATTTCTTTAACTCGGCCTTGACCAATAGAGCAACTTGAGGGTGCATTTTGCGCAACTTCTGCTTGACTAGTTTAGAATTAGGTAATAGTGGCAGATGGTGTAGAATCAGTTCTGGGTCCAATCCTGGCATGTCAGCATAGGACCATGCGAAGTTTATTTTTTGTTCTGCAAAGAATTTATGAAATTTTGATTTCTCGTCTTCAGTTAATGATGCAGCAAAGAGGACCATCTTGGGATCTTCTGCAATTGATATGTTATCCTTTATTGTGTCTTCAATAAGCATAGCCGATTTCTCCTGTTGCACGGGGAGAAAGTCCAGTCCTCCATCTTTGGGCACCTCAGAGAGGTTTTCACCCACAGATACATCCTTTATTTTTACTATTTTATCGTCAAAAGGTGCCTTTCGGTTTTCACCTAGAGACGTTTCATTTTTTATTTTATTCTTATTTTTACTTTTGCGACTAGAGGATGGAGCAGTCTCGCCGAAATATGTCGTGCAGTCTAAATCAATGGCGAATCCTGATTTGTGGTCCCCACTGGGTATGCCTTCTCGTAATCCCATAAATTCAGCAATTACCTCATCATTTTGAAATGTGTCCAGGGCTGGCGGTCCTTGTTGGTCCCAATCGACTAGCTCATGGTAAACTAAGGAAATGCCATCGTCGATGTTGGTGAATTGGGGTGAGGATGCTGAAAGCATGCAAACAGATTCAGTGATGTTGTAGATGAGATTATCATCATCCCACTCAACATCAGACTCTATCCAATATTCTCCTTCACTAGTGTCATATTCATTGTCAAAATAAGGGGTGAAGGTTTTAGAGCCCTGATTGTCAATATCGTTTGATAGTTCAGATGGATTGGACTGAAGGGGTTTAGATGATGGGTGTTGTACGTCATGGGAAGTGGTAATGGTACTTTGAATATTTGGTGCTTGTTCAATTTTGAATGTTTTCCAAAACTGTTGTTCAGAGGTTAGTTCCCCTGGTTCGACAAACAAATCATCAAGACAACAGTCACTTAGGGATCGTTCTGAGCCAAATTCCCACTCTTGGGAGTCAGTTTCAGTGAGGGTTTCCTTAGTGGTCTAGAAACTTTTCGAAGCATGTACTCGCTCACTCGAAAGTCCAATGATACATCGATCGTCATTGTCGGGTGATCCAAACCCTAATCCAAGATACTTCAAAATTTGAAAAGTTTCTATGGGTTCCCTTCGGCCAGTTTTATTTCTTCCTAGGCCACTAATACCATCGTAGCCTTTAGCCTTCATTATGTCATAACCCTTGCCATACTTTTGAGGCGGTATTGGGGTGATGCGACCGGTATCATATAGATCCATCTTTATGTGTTAGCAGGTCTTCATTACTCATGTCTCCCATTTGATAAAAGCTTTTTTGGTGGAACTTTTCGAAGGTTTCCCTAGGTTCATTAGAAACATGGCCAACCATATATATCTTTGGAGACTTGGGTATTGTTGTTATCTTATATGTTGTATTTAGTTTGAAGAACTCTGGAGTCAAGGTCTAGATTTTGGCCAGTGGATTGATCTTAGGTTTTTTGATAGAGTGATTGTGTGATAGATGTGGATTGGTGGATCGCGAGGCCAGTGGTATTGGATGGATCAATGTATTTGGATGAAAAGGAGTTAAGTGCTTCCCAATTAATAGGCACTCAGTTTTTAGAAATACCCCTTAGGTTGGTACAATATTGGAAGGGGTTGGGGTCTCCGTATATGGTTATTTCTGTGTCATCAAATGGAAACTTTAGGCATTGGTGATATGTGGATAGAACGGCTTTTAAGGCATGAATCCATGGACTGACTAGTAGATGTTATATGGTAGTTCCAAATCCAAGACACGGTAGGTTATTATTGACGATGTTGAAGTCCCTTTCGATAAGGAGAGATAACTCCACATGAAGAGTGTTCCTCGTCATTGTATGCTTTGATCACTATACTCTTTGTTGGGTCCACACACGCATCAGAGAACCCTAGAGCCTTAACCAGTTTGAAGGAGCATATGTTCAATCCTACTCCGCCATCTACTAAAACTCGTCTAACTTTGTGCTTGTGGAAAAAAGTTTCTATGTGCAATGCATCATTGTGGTTGGTTTTAGGTGATGAGTAATCTGATTTGAGAAGGTGATGGTGAGAAGGAGGAGATATCCCACCATGGTTTCAAATTGATTGACATTGATGTCCTTGGGGATCGACGACTCGAGCAAGGTTTTATCTAGGATATCTTTGTGTGCGGGAGATATACGAAGCAACTCAAGTATAGAGATTTGTGCGGGAGTCTTTCCTAGCTGGTCGATGAGGTTGAATTGACTTTTGGGTTTCCATTTCTTTGTGGTCGGGACAGGTTCTGGATGTTTAGCAGATGGGCCAGGTATGGTTATTTTGGGTTGTCTAGCGGGAGGTGGACTAGCTATGGTAACCTTGCCACTGTGAGTAGTAGCATTACATTGGGGTGCTCTTCGAATCGTAATGGTATTGATGTATTCATTGTCAGTTCGGACATTGTTTATAATAGGTCCACTAGAATAGTCGTACTTGACTCGGGTGAAGTTAGCTTGATTATTGTGCATCTGTGGACCTGACTTGGAAGCATTATGAGAACCATGGTCCTGTAGTGGATTCTTATGGATAGTATGATCTGAATTGGAGGCAAATTGAGATCCACCTACTTCAATGACGCGACTTTCGATAAGATCTTGTATTAAGTTTTTTAATTGTCGACAGTTAGAGGTTGTATGTCCTTTTCCTCGATGGTATTCACCAAATGCATTGTCATTCCACCATGCTAGTTTGAATTGTCCTGGGTCATATGGTTTTGGTTCTTGGAGTGTAATGACCCCATTCTGGAGACATTTCTTAAGGACTTCTTCAATGGGTTCACCTAAAGAAGTGTATGTGTGACCTTTAGGAAATTGTCTCATCTAACGGTACTGTCCCTGATTATTTTGACCGTTTTGATTGTTTGAAGGGACATTAGTAAGGGGTGTCAATGTCGTCGTTGGTTTTCTTTGTTGTTGAACCCCTTTTAAGGCCAGTACAGGACCCACAATGTTTGCAGTCTTGGCGTCAACAACACCGTCTTTTGTAACGTGCTTATTTTTTATCCAGTATTTATTCTTGTCAGTGGTTGGATTAACATTTGTGTTTTTGGAACCATATCGTAATTATCCCTTTGTGACAAGGGCTTTCTCAATCCGGACCCCTTTTTCGACTAAATCTGTGAAGTTTGTGCAACAATGTATTTGCAATGCATATTTTAGAGGCCCCATAAGTGTTTGGACAAACATGTCAACTTTCTACCTTTCGGGGATGTCAATGTGACATCGACTAGCAAGGCTTCTCCATTTTTGAAAAAATGGGATAAATGTCTCTCCAGCATCCTCTTGTGTGATAGTGCACAAGCTAGTGATGGAGGTGTCCATGTCGATGTTGTACATGTAGTTTTTTATGAATTTTTGTTTAAGCTCATCCCATGTCTGAATATCCTTTTGTGTGGAAAACCATTCAAGGGCTTGACCCGCCAGACTTTTAGAAAAAAGTCTCATCAAGTATGTTTGTTCATAGGTGATGTCCATACAATTGGTTGCAAATTCGTGAACATGTTCAATGGGGTTTGTCTTGACTCTGTATTTTGTGAAATTGGGTGACACATATCTTGGAGGAAATGGAGGCATGTATAAGCTCATGTCGAATGGGTATACATTTAGGTCATGATATTTATGATTTCTGGCCTGAAATGTATATGTTTTGAATAGTTTTTTCTACCCCCATCAGTCTTGTTTGGAGGGCATCCATAACAGGATCATTTGTGTTTCTGTACATTGTATTGCTTGGTACACCATAGGTTCCCATTTGTTGTGCGTGAATATTGGTGTATTGTGGCGGTATGGATTGTTGTGATATGTATGACGTGTGCGGATTGCCGTGTTGTTGATATTGAAAGTTATGATTGGGTGCGTGTTGGTGAGTATGAACGTTAGATGAGTAGGTTGGGATGTGTCCCCCAACCATGTGTGTCGTTATTTGGGGAATGTGATCACCATGAAGGTTATGATGCGTTAATGGTGCCATGGGTTGTGTTACTTGGCCACCTTGTGCGAATTGTTGGGTTTTTACAAGGGGAATGTTTGTATTTGTACCTTGGGAGGCAATGACATGTGACTATGTTGTCGTGTTAACGTTTGGTTGTTGTCCTTGGATAAAAATGTGTCCCTTGCCCCCTCCCAAAGGATTTTGTGAAGTACCACTGAGCGGATATGTCGAAGGTGTACTCATGGTAGTAGATGTAGATGTCAAGGGGGGTTGTTGTGACTTGATGATGCCCCCATGGCATTTATCATAGTGGTAAAGAGAGGATTGGAGTAATTTCCCCATATTGCTGAGGAGCCAAGAGTGGTTCCAGCTGATTGGGATAGTGTCGTGGATGTTGTGGGCATTGTGGATGATTGTGATCCTCCAATAGATGTAGTATTTATTGTGTTGGAGGTGTTTGGGATGTTGGAGGTAGCATGCACTGTCGTTGTGGTGTCAAAGAAGGTATTGCTCATAGTGTTTGGAGGTTGACCACTATGTGACATGTTATGCATGTTGTTGTCATTAGGGTCTGGAGGTGTTGATTGTATCGTGGTAATGTTGAATCCTTGGGGTAATTTGGCTCCTTGACTCAAGAGTATGGCCAAGTATCTGTCTCTGTCGTAAAGGACCATTGTTTCAACAAATTGAGAGGCCTCTGGGTCTTGTGCTGCTACCTCTAAGTTTTCCTCGAGTATTTGACCGTACTCATCTTTACGCAAGAATGGTTCAAATGGACTATTTGATGAGGGTGGTGTCGTCGTTAGAGGTTGATTGTTTGTTTTTCTAAATGGATCGTCAAAGGTCCAGTTTGGGTCATACGTTGGATTGTTGACAGTGGATGTGGGGTCTTGCCGAAAGTTTGCCATTTGTCTTTGTTGTTTTTGAAGTCTAGTTTCCACCATAAATGAGATTGCTCAAATGAAAAGGAATGACAACTAAATGTAGTGATGACGCTATGCAAGGTCTAAATTCCAAATGACGACTAGGATGACTAATGTTTTTGGATTTTTGTGAATAGGATATGCAATGTGAAGACTTAAAATGCAATTTAAGACAAGGGTACCTAAGCACGTCTAAGCTCAAACTTTGTTTTCGATTTTGGTTACTAGAGGACTTTGTTGAAAATGACAAGGTGACAAGGTCGAAATGACTAGTGAATTTTCCTAACTAGACTTTTGAGTTGGAAAATCCCACAAAAGAGGAAAATGACTAAAAAAGGGGTTTGATAACTTAGTCCAAAAGAGCCGAGTTTTGAAAGCAATGATGTTGCAAATTGTGCTGAGATTTACCTAATCCTAAGGATGCAAAAATGTGAACCTAGGGACAACCTAATGTCGAATGTATGCAACTAAAAATAATGAAGGATGAAACCTATGGTGATGAATGCAAACTAATGGTCAAGACTTTGAGCAATTTCAAGTTTGGTTTCTGACAGAATCTTCTTGGAAATAGTGTTTAACAAATTATTGACAAGATGAAGACTTCGGATTTGACTTTGTATGAAGTTTTAAAATGTGACAGGCAAATGCGTCGTTTGAGGTGTCAGTTGCATCTCAATTTTGCAAATGTGGCTCAAGTTGAGAAAATGCAGCTCAAGTTGAGCAAATGCGACTCAAAATCAGACAAATGCGACTCAGCTTAGCAGATGCAACTCAATGATAGTTAGTTGCATCTCGGTTTTGCGAATGCGGCACAGGTTGAGCAAATGTGACTCAGAATTAGACAAATGGGACTCGGTTTAGTAGATGTGACTCAATGACATTCAGATGCGTCGCGACGCATGCATATGCGGTATTTGAAAGGTTGAATGTGTTTTAACAGAGCGATTGTGATTCAGAAAGTTAAATGCGGTTTGACAAATGCGACACAGTTTGTAAGAAAAGAGTTTTTGTTTTATCATTGTTGATGGAAAATTTGATCTGTTTGATATTGAGTGTTTTGTTTGGAGCTGTAAATGTGATAAGTCTAGAAAGCACTTGACAAGCACAGTGTTTTGAAAGTAACCAATCGCACATCAGATAAGTACAATCCTAGGTTAGGCCATGACAGTATTCGCTAGATTCTACGCGGGTTTCCCCAACCGCATATCTGTAGCGTGTGAATTCAAAGCTTGGATACACGGGCTCCCCCTTACAGTGCACTCTCTTCTCAGCCCAACCAAGCTTCCAACCCCCATGAAACTCCCATGGTGAGTTGATCACCTCTACTAAAAACTGCGAAAGTGTGGATGCCTTCACACCGACCAGTGTTGCACTAGCAAATAGAAGGTTTTTGGCTTACTACACAAAAGTTTTTAGTTCGGGACCCCCGTTCGAGTGGCCATACATGGGGCAAGAAATTAATCACCATTAAGGTGGCACTCTAGCCTGAAGAGGTTAAGCTCAACAAGGTTTAAGGGAGTACAAATCCATCTGTATGACACATCCGCACATGCAATCTTAGGTTTTCCCTTAATATTTACATTTATATACCAGTTGGGGGTAGCTTGGCTTTAGCTCCATTGCTTGTTTGAGTCGCGTTGGGGTGATGAAATCCCTAGGCAGGCCCAATTTCTAGAGTTGGTAACCATTTCTCTTACACCCAGGATTGCCCGAAAGCGCAAGGGGAGAGGATACTCTGATATACCAAATCGTCAGGTAAGAATAGATAAAAATGAGTTTGGGTTTTTTATCACCGAGTTTCACAAGGTGGGAGCATAATCCCCTATCATTTTACAAACACATTCAGACATGGAAAACAAAGGTTCATTTTAATTGCACCAAAAACGAAATGTGAGTTACACTACCGAAAATGCAAACACATTGTTTTACTGTCTAGGCTTTGACAATCGAACCTACAAGACAATCCGTTAGTAGTTGTAGTGTTTGTCTTCAACCCACGAATAGTAACCACCAACAAGCTACAAACCTTGATTAATAATAGAAAACCCTATGCTAGGCAGCATGTAGGAAATAACCAGGTTAAAAAGAAACACAAAAAACTACAAAAGAAAAAAAAAACCGAATGTAACCTAGCAGAAAATCTTACCAGTCAAATGTGTCACAATAGAGCTATTGCGTCGCTCTATGTATCATATGCGTCTTGATATTTCAGATGTGGCTTTTCCTATGTTGATTGCGTCACTGGCGAATGCGTCATGACGCATCAGATGCGTCATGACGCATCAGATGCGTCACAATTTTTTTTTAAAAGCAGTTGCGTCACTCCGTACCTGTACTTGTAAAATAGCAAAAAACACAAAAACCGTATGGAAATAACAAAAAAAAATGGAGTCGGGTTCACCAATGTAGCTAAGGGTAATTTCTAAGGTTAGATTAGATCAATCAAATCAATATAAAAGACAAAACCCAAAGACCTATCGAGTACAAAGGAAATCAAATAATAAAACAGTTATACCTGTTTCTCGAAACTTCCATGATTACCTCCATAGTACCTTCTTACTTGCTGGATGATGCTTTGCCCTCAGATTCGTTGTGCGAGCAATCTGCAAATGTCTAAGTCCTACACCAAGATTTGAAGGATTTGCATAAAATGTCTAAAGTCTATGCCTATGACTATGATTGACAATGCCTATGCCTAAACAATGCTAAGACTTGATTAAATAAAAGACAATAAATGCTATGGAAAGCCTACGAGTGCAAGTGCAAGAGTGTATAAAGTGAATGCCCGTAATGTGTGTAATCGAAAAGTGAGAGGAAAATGGCATTTTATAGAAAATGCCATTTTGAATGGACGAGTGAGATTAATTCATGACTAAGACCTAAAATGAGAGGTCCAGATTAAATCTAAGAATCCCTAATTAGGGTTAGGGCAAATTCATTAATCGAACGGTCAAAATAATATCTCAGATAATTGGATCGATGTTGGAGAATAAATGGGAAAAATTAATTAGAAAATAAAGATTTTCAAAAATCAAGAAGATAAAGACTGCCTAATTTGTGAGATTCAAAAAATCAAGAAGATAAGAGTTGGACTGAAGATCAGATTTGGAAAATCAAGAATCTGCCCGATTACTTGATTTTTGGAAGATTAGCTACTATTTTGAATTAAACTAATTCAAAATAATGATTTTGTGAGATAATAAATAATCTTTTTCAGATTATTTACCAAAATGCACTAACAGTTAAGAAAGTGATGACATTCTAAATATTTTAATTTATTTAAAATGAGAGGAATATTAATTTTGACAATTAAATAATTTAATATAATTATTTAATTTAGCAGATAAGATTAATTAATTAAATAAATTAATCAATTCATTTAATTATGATAGTTAGTGACATATTAAATAAATAAATAAAACTTATTTATTTAATAATCAGGAAGAAATATATGACAAAGGGTAATTAAATAAATTAAGAAATTTATTTAATTAAGGGAAGACTTAGACAATTAATGACGTATTTAATAAATAAATAAAATTTATTTATTTAATAATCATGAAGAATACAAAGGCATGAATTAATTAAACAATTATAAATTATTTAATTAATAGTCGAATGTGGACCAATGACATAATTAAATGTATTAATTATGCTAGGACGGAAGTAGTAAAAATGAAGCTCGCAGGCCTAGGTCATTTTTAATTGTCTACATTTCCAATTTTACCTTGTCATCTCCTTCATGGATCTTTTTCAATGTATCCCAAACATCTTGTGCATTCTTACAAGACATAAATTTGTTGTACATAGATGTGGACAAACTGTTTGTAATAGAAAACCATGCCTTCTCATTGTTCTCATAATCTCTTTCCACTACAACATTAGTAGGAGGTGTGGTCGATAATGTGTATCCATTCACAACAGACATCCACACATCAAACCCTTAAGATCCCAAGTATCGCTTCATCAATGAACTCCAAAAATTATAATTTATTCCATCAAACTAAGGTGGCTTGTTTTTGGAAGAGCTTTATTGACTAACCATTGTGTTCACAAAACCAAGAATCTACTCAAGATGGTTAAGCTTCTCCTAGGGAACCTAGGGCTTTGATACCAATTGTTGGAGCACAACAATCTACTAAGAGGGGGTGAATCAGTAGATATTAAAATTTTAATTCTTTAACCTTTAGAGTAGAATGAATACTTAAATACTTAGTGTGTAGATTGAAATATAAAATACAAAAATATAAACTAGCACACACTCTAATAACACATAACAAAAAATATATGTGGAAAACCCAAGATGGGAAAAACCACTATGATAAAATGCTTCTAGGAGCTACTTTCCTAATCTAGCCTCACAAATAAACTTTATCTTACAAACTTTAAGGGCACCAACCCTATGGAGACGCCAATCCCTTGAACTGATCACCAACTTAGTTATCTGATGACACCAACCTATCAAATTTACAACATAAAAAATTATTACTATTTGTTCCTAAGGAACTCAAAATAATGTTACAGCTTACTCTGCAACTACTCAACTATATGTTTTTTACACAACTCACTCCTTTTCTCTACACCCCTCTATTCTACTCTATTCTTCTCCTCTTCTCTTAGTGCATTCTTGGCCTGCCTCAATGCACCCACAAAAACTTCTACAACTCTTCTCCTTTTCTTTTTAGTGTATTCTTTTTCTACCTCAAGAGCTCAAACTACCTTCTACACTTTGTGCTATCTTCTTCTTGGCATGCTCACATAGTTACCTCCCTTAGAAAGAATTCTTATCATATGTTTTGTGTAGTTTCTAACCAATGATGATTACCTTGAGATTCTACACCATAATCTACTACTGGGGTTCTGGGATATCTTTTCACTATCATCCTTCTGCATTGAGCTACACAACATTAATTTTTGGTGTAGAGAATTTTCTCTCATTCTCTCTCTATCAAGCCCCAGGATTGAATATTCATTTAATGCATCCTTCTAATTATCTATTTTGATTTTGATCCCAACCTCTCTAGAAATTTGTTCCACTGCTATGTGCATCAAATTTACATTACAGTTGTCATTGATGCAAGTAGAACATTTAATTCTCACCTCTATGTGGGTTTACAGGAGAAACCCTATTTACATAGACTTAGCCGTTTGTGAGCTTCTCATTCAAATTTAAGCCATCGATCTCCTAACTTCACGCCATGATCTAGCATTTCTCATTCATCATCACACCTTTAAAACATGATAGTTGGATAAATGGTCATCAAATCTTCATTGTTGATTGCATCACCTTTGGGACCTTAGCCATCATGCATCACTACATCACTCAAACCATCCTATAGACATGGAAAATATATCGATACATTTGATCTCGATTTACTAACACCGTTTCATCCTAAATCACCTTCTCAACTTTCATCAATCTTCATCCCTTAATTAAATAAATAATCATTTATCTTATTAAGTCATTCTCTCTCATTAATTAAATCAATCAATTTGATCTAATTAACTCTAGGTATCTATTTAATTAAATAATTCATTTTATTTGATTAAATCTCTCAAGTCATCTTATTAAATTAAATAAACTAAACCTTTATCTAATTTAATCTAACAATCATCCCCTTTAGTTAAATAAATCAAAATCTTTATTTAACTAAGTCTAAATCATTTTCCTCTCAACTTTGATTTATTTAAATACTAAAATCTAAGTCAAAATTGTCAAATCACCTAACCTCTTCTTATTTAATAAAATCTTGATTAAATCTAATCTTAATCCATGTCCCATCCTCTAGCTTTTTCCAGTTGCACATGAAAATACATTTAATTCATTTATTAAATCTCTATTTTCTCTCAACTTGGCATCTTTAGAGGAATATTCTTCCAAAATTGAAATTCCTCCAAGTGGATTTGTCCTTCCAACAAGACATTCATTCCTTCTTACATTTCCTTGTGCATTGAGCCAAGTGGCATTTAAGTCATTCCTTTTCCCTCTTGCATGTCATTTCACTATTTTCAAATTCTACCTAATTTCATTTATTGTGCACATTCATTAAAATGTGCTCAAGCTTCCCCCATTCACATCTTGACAAGTGGCACTTTCCCATTGGATGTTGAATGATCCCACATTGCTCCATTTTTCTCATTCCTCCATCTTGTATTTCTATAAATAAGGGTGTTTTCTCCTCATTTTGATCATCCACAATTTGAGCAAGTCTACTATACTCAATTTCATCCTCAAGCATCTCCATTTTCATCCATTTTATCAAGATCTTAGCTAGGTTATGCAGATTTTTCATCATGGAGCTCAATTGAATCTTCACCAAAGTGGATCACTCATCAACATTGCATCATAGGAGTTAGGAAAGGGCCAGTTTCCACATCAAATTGGCACCAATTCCCCCATGGGATCAAGAGTTTGCATTACATTGAATAAGATTTGATAGCTTTTTTTTATATTTGCTTGTGTTCTTCATCTCATTTCTTGTTCTTTGCAATTTAAATGGATTTCATGGGGAATATTGATACTAAATTGCATTTGATCTAATATAGTGTTTGTTTCTTGTGTTTGTGCAGGTCTAGGATTGGAGTTCTACATTTTGGTGCTAGGAGGGAGAATCTCAAGTTTAAATCATGTTTTTTAACATAATTACATGTTTTTTCTCTATTTTTGTGTGTCTACAAGGAACTCTACCATTATCAGTCCAACAACACCATATAGTGTCGCTACTAGTCCAATGGTGCCAATACAATGACCCTTCAAACTACAAACTATCTTGCTCAGTCTTTCCCTCCCAAAATTCAAATTTCCTAACTCCACCGCTGGGTCAATTTCTGTTTGTTGGTTTTCTCAAACTCCAAATAGTGTCACTGAGCAAAACACCACCGCAATCACGCTCTCTGGTCTATGGCAAAGTGCTTTTAGACCTAGCAATGCTATACGACACCACTGATTTCCTCAAACTATGTCGCCTGTGCAGACTGCGCCGCTGGAGTGAAGTAAAAAGTTTTAGATAACTCAATTTTGACATGTGCTTTTTTATTTTGGTTATTTTAAGTTGTTAACTGGTTTTTCTAACCTTTGTTTTTTAGTTCTAATAAGTTTTTTCAGGTTGGTCTAATCAAGGTGAAGGAGGAAAAAAAGGTTGAAAGTGGCATTATGGCATCATTCTCTCACTACATCATGTCGTTTTGAACACTTTAGTGTTTTCTTAACACTTTTGGAGAACTCATAATTTCTCTTAAGGATTTGTTATCTTTCATGCTCTTAGGATACACTAAACTTCTTATGGGCTCTAAAAAGAACACCACAAAATTTTTCATTTTTTTGCTACAAAGGGGTTAAAAAGAATTTTTGGGAAATCCACTAGATTTTGTTTAAAAGGTTAACAATTGAACAATCAAAATCTCACATTTCCTTTGGTGCTTAAAAGAAGTCACTCTTGCTTTAAAAGGATAAAATGAACATGTGTTTCTTTTTTTTGTAATCACTTACCCAAAATGATACCATCAAAAAGACATATTCACTTCTCTCGTACCTCACGGCAATCTTGAGAATCAAAAGAATTTTTGGTGATCTTAAGCTGTGGAAGTGATTACCTCCACATTTCATTTAGGATTAAAAATTGAACAAATCTTCTGAGTGTGAGTAAAACATATTGTGTGTGTTCTCTCTTTGTTTCTCAAATAAAGATCGATCGAATTATAAATATGTTTGCTTGCTTTTGTTTATCTTAGACCTGGCCTTCCTTGTGGGAAAATGTACTCACCCAATGGAATGAACCAACCGGCAACATGCTAAAACCAAGTGACTTCCAACTGGTATATAAGTGTGAGTACTTGTTGAAAGGTAAGAATCACGAGTATTATTCCAACGAGAAGGGAAACAATGGTCTCTTGTTGCATGGATGATCCCCCATGAATGAAATGCCCACATTAAAACCCTTGTATAGAAAGGCCAAAATCCTTGATCTATTTGTTGGTGCAAGAATAGTTATTCTGAAGCCGCCCCACACTTTTACGGATTTTAGTAGAAATGGAAAGTATTCCATGGGAGATTCATGGGTATTGATGCTTGGCTGACCCAAGAAGCGAGTGCACTATAAGGGGGATCCTGTGTGGTCAAGCATATAACCATTCACTAAAATTAGGCATAGTTGGACTTTTCAAAGTGGTGATTCAACAAATACAGTCTTTCATAACCGTAGGGTTGTGCATGTTCTTGGAAACAAAACACTTTTCTTGATCATAAACATTGGGAAAACAAACATTAAACATTTTCATCAAATTTCAAACCCTTTAGGAAGCAAATATCTTTGACAAAATTCAAGTGTTATTGCTTTCCCTAGGGATTCTATCTCTAGAGGTTTCTAAACATTTGGATTTATATCTCAATTTTCTTGCTTAAGTCAACAATAGGTAAATTTTTCCATGATTTCATTGAAGTTCCACATAATATACTTTGTTGGATGAGAAGAAGTTAAGACATTAGACATCTAGTTCAAAGACCTAATTGAGAATTGTTTGTGGTAAAAATAATTCATTAAGCAAAGCTAAGAACAATTGAACCCCACACATGTGTCTCAAATGATTTCACGCAAGATCAAAATTTGGAAACCAAAGTCAAAAGCTCTTAGTCCAAAAGATCATCAAAATCATCTCTCAATGCTCTATGAATTTAGACAAAGATTTTTTTTCAACTTTTACAGAAGAGCTTCAAGAAACAATCCCAATTTTTACTCATTCTATTATTGTGAAAATCCAAATCTTTTTTAGGAATTTGAACAACTTGTTTAGAGTAAAGCATGTTCTTCAAAACTGAGGTCTTCTAAACAAGAGTCTTTTCAAGTACACATAGGATCAAAATCAAACCTTCATCCATCTTTCAAACATCAAACCAAGATCATCTCACCAACAACTCTTGAAATCATCCTTCATGCTAGACTTTTTGGCAAATCCATGAATCAAAAAATTCTTGAATCAAAACATCAAGATCATTTTGTTTAGTTAGGTATATGTACATGCATCTTTCTCCATATGCCTAGTTAAATTATCATCAAATCATCTTGTTTGGTTAAGTGTGGGTAGATGCATCCTTCTCCCTACACTTAGTCAAATTATCATCTTGTGAGCAAGTCTGTCCCAGAGATAACATCCAACATCTTGGGATCCATTTGTTCATTATCCAAAAGCAAAACAATACAAAACCAAGTCAAGGTCAAAATCAAATCCACGAATCATAGAATCCAAAACCAAAATCCAAGAATCCAAAAATTCCCAAAAGTCTAGCATCCCCTCTCAAGGTCTTCCAAGAGTTTAATCATCCATATCATCCATCTTTCACACATTTCACCATCACACCTTTGATCCTTAATCATCCTAGATCTTCTCTTTTGAGCCTCATTTTTTGGTGCAAACAAGATAGCAACACAAGAAGAACATGGAGACCAACAAAGAAACATCAACTTCAAGTGACCTAAGCCAAACAAATTCCAAAATGAATTCTATTGGATCATGTGATCCCGTAACTAATTTTCCTTCATCATCACAAAATCCACAAGAGGAAAGTCAAGTAGAGGATATCACCAATAATTCCTTTGGGATGACACAAGACGAGATCACCGAAATGGTCCAAAATCCTGAGAATCATAGAATTGTCAACATCATGATGAAGCTCCATCCCTAACAATACATGCTTGAATTAGCAAATAAGGGGTAAACTCCTTTCCAATTTCGATGTGAGCACCATTGTGGAACAACCTTTTGGGGTCATGCCTCCAATTCCATCCATGCCCCCAATCTTATCCACACCTCCATTCCAAAGCATCACCCAACCCATCCCCCAAATTACATCATCCATTGCTCCAACTCAACCTAATGTTAACAAAGGGAGCACATTTCTCAATGCACTACAAACTCACCCCCTCATGAGTAACCAAGATTTAGATGCAAACATAGTCTTGGGGAAATTTGTACCCAAAAATATATCACATCCATATGTCCCTCTCACCTTTCATGATTTGAATGACCCATCATCATCATTTCATGCAACACCAGCATACCCGTTAAATACACAAACCTCTCTCCCTATGACCTCGCAAGGAGAAGGAGACTTATTTGGACTAGGGTGCATCTTTGACCCTAGATCTTCATCATTTCCCAAAGGAAGTATGCCACTCACTTTTCCACCACTTCCACCCTTACCACCAACATCAACACCAACTCTCAGTTTGGGATTACCTCTGTTTCTGCCACTCAGTCAAAACAATCCCCTAAACATCAATCAAAGCATCATACCAAATCCTCCAATCTTGCCATCAATATTGCAACAATGGATGACAACCATCCCATGAATAACATAGGAAACCACCACATCATCAACCATTCCCCAAAACATGGTCTCTCAAGGACCAAGCATATCAATCACACCATCCACTACAACCCCAATCATCAATACAACAATGCCTCTCATCACAACAACAAACAACATACCAAATATGTTGCCATGACCACCACCTGGACACAACCAAATACAAAAATGTAAATCCAATATAGCATTACATTACAAGCTGCTCAACAAATTTCCTATCAAAAGGAACTTTAGCAAATACAAAATCGACAAGCTACACAACTAGTCGCTCATCAAGTGCAAACATAATTAGTTGCATAACAAGTAGCACAAGCCACTCAAGCAGTGCAAGCTGTTGAAATAGCTCAAGCCGTACAACAAGTGCAACAAGTATAGAAAGCACAAAAGGCTGCTTAGGCCCAAAGCATATTACAACAAAAATTGTCCACTCAAGCCACATAGGCTGCACAAGCCACACAAGCCCAAGCTTAGGCACAAACACAAGCTCAAGCCCAATACCAAGCTCAACAGGCATAGGCATAGGTGCAAGCACAAGCACAAGCAAAAGCATAGTACCTCGCACAAAAAAAAGCAATCCAACAACAAGCATACCAACAAGTATTGAAGCAATACCAAGAGTAGTAAGAAGCAACTCAACTAGCAGCCCAACAACAAGCATTGTTGGTGCAACAATAGCAACAAGCTCAGCAATAGGAACTATTAATGCAATAGCAATAGGATCACCAACAAGCATTGTTGATACAGTAGAAAGTACAAGCATACTTGGCACAACAAAATGTGCAAGCACCATCCACCAACACACCAACCAATCCACCGATCCCTCCAACAAGTGAACTACCACAGAACACCTTCATCCCACCCCCTAATCTGCAAAATGATTTAACAACACAAATCAAGTTACTCTCACAACAGGTACTTGATCTTCAATCAAGGAAAACCACAAAAAACACCCAGCAACTTGTGTCCCTATCCATTTGACAGGAGCCTTGTAATGAAACCATTCCCAGAGGGATTTGATATCCCCAAATTTGATAAATATCATGGGATGGGAAACCTTGAAGATCACATCAGGGAATTCCAAGTTCATTGCATGGAAGTTACATATGATGATACATATCTGATGCAGCTATTTCCTAGAAATTTGGTTGGCCACACCATGGAGTGGTTCTCTTGCCTCCCCCCTGGCATCAAAAATTTCCAAGAGATAGTAGATGCATTCATAAAAAATTACGTATTCAATATTGATATGGATGTCAATCTAGAGAAACTATCAACTCTTAAACAAGGTAAAAATGAATCATTTGTTTCCCTCCTACAATGATGGTGATCAAAGGCCAATAGGAGCAAATGCATCATGCCAAAAGAACAAGTGTGCACTATCATCTCCAATTTAGAAGGAACCTTGGTATTCCATCTCAAGGTGCAAGGGATCACCACATATGATTAATTAATCTCCAAAGCGTTTGACATTGAATGAGCCCTTATTGCACAAGGAAGGACACCCGCATATCCTGAACAACAAAAAAATTTCCCATCCACTAGCTATAACTAAAAACCTCACAAATGGGTGAAAAATAGAAACATTACCAACGATGGTGTTGTTGACGCCAAAGTTGTCATCAATGCTCCTCAACAAAACACACCAGCACCCCAACAACAACCCCAAAACAACCATTAGAACAATCATCAAGGTAACATTATGAATTAGCAGCCAAACAATCAAACAATCAACAATGTGAATGATAAAAGGGGGCCACCCTAGTGAAATAAAAACTCCCCCAAGTGGAGGTACATAGCCCTTGGGGAATTAACTGAATCCATCATGAAGTGACTAGTAGTAGAAAAACTTATCACAATCCCCACTTATGATGACTATTAGGAGCCCTTGGTGAAACTGCCATGGTACAATTAAAATCACCTTTATGATTTCCATAAGACCAAGGGACACACAACTACCAATTGTATGAGGTTGAAAAACTTGATTCAAGACCTCATTGATGAAAAAATCATAAATGTGGAACAACCAGTGGGAAATCAAAATCTCAAAATCTACACAAATCTGATGCCCAATCATAACAAAGGGAACAATAACAGTGATAAGGGGAAGGGTGCATTCAAAAGTGTCAATCATGTATATGACCATGTCATCACATCCCTAGATGAGTATTGCACTGTTATCACCATCAAAGGGGCCCAAGCTAATTGTGGAGTCACCACAAGAGGCAAAATAATTACCATCGTGGGGTCATCTCAGTCTCCCAGAGCACCCACTTCCAACCCAAGATCTATTCCTAGTGGCTATAATTTCCTTGATCAATTGAAAAGAACCCCAACACAGATCTCCATCATGGAGTTATTGAAGATATCATTAGCCCACAAAAAGATCCTTGAATAAGCATTGGCTTCATCCACCATCTCCGTCGATCTTGATGCTGAACAATTCCAAGATATGGTCAAAAACATCATTACCCCAAACCTTCTACATTCTTCAATCAAGACTTTCCCACCCAACCATTTCACAATCGTGCACTCTATCTAGAGGTCCTAGTGCATAATAACTAAGTCAAGAGAGTCTTGGTGGATGGAAGTGTGGGTTTAAACATCTGTTCCCTCAAGCTCATAAAGAATCTAGGAATCTCATAGGATTCCATTGGAAAAGGAAAAAGCATCACAATCAAGGCTTACGGTGATCAAGAAATATTGTCTCAAGGAACTATCCAACTCCCTATTTAAGTAGGGCCAACAATTATGGAAACCACCTGTCAGGTCCTCAACCTCGATTTTCTTTACAAAATCCTCTTAGGACATTTGTGGATTGATGGGATGCAAGCAGTAGCATCAACCTTCCACCAATGTGTCAAGTTCACATATCAAATCCAAGAAGTCACTATCCATGGGGATCCCAAACCTTTTTCTTACTGCAAGAGCCTGGAAGCCAAATATTACAAAATCCCCCAAGTGCCAAAAAATGATGAAGGTCCCTCAACTCCATCCATTGATCCAGCTACTCTCACCTCCACTTCTACAATAGAGACACCCGCCATCCCCATGATCTCTAACATCAAGGTCATTATCTAAGACAATGGGTGTGGACACTATACAATTCCAAAAAATGCTTTTGTGGTAGGAGTGTTACCACAATATCCCAGGTCATGAGGATGACTATAATGAAATGATGCTTTCTCATCCCAAACCTTCACAATAGGCTCCTCCAACTTTAGAAGTTGGGGAGATCTCGGTCAGGAAGTAATAGAATAGGACCCATCCCATCTCCTATACCAAGACAATAGATAGACAATTGATCTACCTATGGATGATAGTAGTAAAGGCTTACTAATGATACTTACCATGGTATATGACATAAATAGTAAGCTTGGAAAAAATTACAATGGGATTCTAATACCCATTATTCCTGAGACGTGAATGAAAAATCTTGGCCTTGGATGTACCCCTCTGAGTATAACCATATGTGGCCGAAATACCCCAGTTAAGAAGGACAAAACTCCTTAGCAAATGACAACCTCACTTCAATTACCTATGATTTTCAATAATTCCTCTATCCTCATGATTAGTACCATGTCATTTGAGTCAACCAGTCAAACCCTTGAGATCAACGTAGTCTACCCCTAGCTCATCGATTACAACCAATGAGGACTACCAATTCTAGACACTTTCAAAAATGATGAAGCACTCTCAAAATTCATGGGAATGCAGAGCATGGTACAATGTGGAGATCACAAGGCTAGGTTTGGCATCATCTTGGACACACAAGCTTACTATGGGGAGACGATTGAATCCTTTAGTCACAAAAGCAAAAACTTGAGAGTAATCTCAAGGTCTTTGAGTGAAAATCACACTCTGGCACTCTTTGACCCTAAAATAGTAAAAAAAAAGTATCCAATGGTGAAAACATATCTGAGGCACCCAAGGATGAAGGATTCAATCTCCCCTTTAGTGCTCTACATTAGGAAAAGTTAGCAGTTCTAGCTGAGAAGTGCAACCCAGTCAACTTTCTTAAGAACAAGAACTCCTAGCTTTTTTCTTAAGGGATAGAAAGGTCAACTTTGCATGGAGCTATGTTGACATGCCCGGGCTTGATCTAGAGATTGTGGTGCACCATCTGGAAATTTACCTTGAAGTAAATCCCTTCAGATAGAACCTTAGGAAAATGCATCCCTAGATATCTTTTTTAGTCAAAATGGAATTGAAGAAGATACTTGATGCAGGGTTTATATGACCAATCGATTATCTAGAATGGGTATCAAATATGGTTCCTATTTCAAAACCCGATGGGAGCATCCGTATATGCACATATTTTAGAGACCTGAACAAGGCATGTCCCAAAGATGACTTCCTACTTCCCAACATTGATATGATTGTAGATATGACCATGAGACATGAGATGCTTTCACTAATGGATGGATTCTCTGGGTATAACCAAATCATGATAGCCAAGGAAGATCAACATAAAACAACTTTTACTTGTCCATGGGGGACATATTGTTGGAACATGATGCCATTTGGCCTAAAGAATCCTGGAGCAACATATCAAAGGGAAATGACCTTAATCTTTCATGACATGTTCCATAAGACTGTGGAAGATTATGTCAATGACATATTGGAAAAATCCAGAAAGAGATGGGACGACATAGCAGCATTGAGTGCCATTTTTGATAGACTAGAGGAATACAAGGTCCGCCTTAATCCAAAGAAGTGTGTCTTCGGCATACAATTAGGGAAGCTATTGGGATACATTGTGTCTATGAGAGGAATTGAAATAGATCTTGCTAAGGCAAAGGAAATCCTCAAGATGGAGGCACCTAAGACATTGAAACAATTGAGAGGCTTATAGGGTAGGCTCCAATCAATCTATCGGTTCATAGCTCAACTAGCAGACAAGTCAATACCATATTCTCACCTACTCCACAAGTGGGTAGTGTACAAGTGGGATGACAAGTGTGATTAGACCTTTAACAAAATTAAAGAGTATTTACTCACACCTCCAATACTTATGCCATCAATCCCAAGAAAGCCTTCAATCCTCTACATATCAGCAATAGTAGCAACTCTTGATGCTCTCCTAGCTCAACATGATGAAAATGGACCATAGAGGGCCATCTACTACATTAGTCGGACCATTGTAGGGCATGAGTTAAACTATTCCTTCATTGAAAAAGCTTGTCTAGCAGTAGTGGTTGCCTCACAAAAGTTTAGACACTACATGTTAACACACAAAATCAAGCTCATTTCCAAGATCAACCCACTCAAGTATCTACTTTCCAAGGCCATGCTCACAGAAAGGATGGCCAAGGGGGTCATGATCCTATCAGAATATGACATCGAGTACATGGAACATAAGGCTATCAAAGGGCAAGCTATTGCAAAACAATTAGCATAAGCACCAATGTACTTAGAGAATCCACTAATTTCAGAGTTCCCTGATGAATCCATCTTCAAATTGAACATAACAAACCATTGGAAGTTGTATTTTGATGGTTCCTACACACAAAACGGATTGGGAGTTGGGGTCTTTTTCATCACTCCACAAGGAGACTGCATACCAAGATCCTATAAATTGGCATTTCCCTACACAAACAATATAGTAGAATATGAGGCTCTAACCATAGGACTTAGAATAGTAGTGTAGTGGCATATCATGGCTCTCAAAGTATACGAGGATTCACAGTTGATAATCAATCAAGTGAATGATAAGTATGAGACTCAGGATGACAAGCTCACTCCATACAAGAAATTGGTGGAAAGTCTTAAGGAGTCCTTCATTGAGATCACATTCAAGCAGATACCCAATGCAAACAACAGAGCGGTAGATGCCATCAAAACAATTGGATCCCTATTGGATATCCATCACAATGTCCCAAAGCATGAATTCCTAGTAGAGCAGCTTCTCATGCCTGCATTCGAGGTATCAAAGTCAGAATTTATGTGTGAAATCATTGGTCCTAGTGATCCCTAGTATCACAATATATAAACTTATTTGAGAATAGGAGTCCTCCTAGCTGACATAACCTCAAACCTTAAGAAAACCTTTTTCAAGAAAGCATCCTAATTTTTCATCCGAGGAGAAACCCTTTACCGTAGGAGCATAGAAGGAACCCTATTATGCTGCTTAAATACTGAGGAGGTATTGACCACCTTAACCGAGATGCATAACAACATATGTGGTTCACACTCAAGTGGTATGACCTTGGTCAAGAAATTGCTAAGGATAGGGTATTATTGGCCTACTATGGAAAGAGAAGCACATGACTATGTCAGAAGGTGTCTACAATGTTAGCAGCATGGGGACCTCATCCATGCACCAACTCAAGAGCTTTATCCCATCATCACACCATGGCCCTTTTCACAGTGGGGGATTGATCTCATTGGAAAAATCACCCCTACCTCATCCAGTGGCCATAAGTTTATCATTACTACCACTGAGTACTTCACAAAGTGGGTGAAAGCCATACCAATGACATACATAACTAGAAAGAAAATATCAAAGTTCATCCTGAACTACTTAATATTCCGCTATGGTGTCCCACAAGCCATTATCTTAGATAATGGGACACCATTCAAAAATCAGGATGTTCGTGACCTATGCTACAAATTCAAAATCCAACATCGCTTTTCTACTTTGTATTATTCCCATGGTAGTGGCAAAGTAGAAGCCACCAATAAAACCATTATGAAGATCCTCAAGAAGACAACCAATGATGTAGGTCATGATTGGCATCTACAGCTAAATCCCACCCTCTAGGCCTATCGAACTAGAATCCGCACACCCATAGGTGCCACCCTCTTCACCCTAGTCTAAGGATCAGAAGCCACATTACCCATCGAGATCGAGCTCTTATCATTAAGAATCTCACTACATAATCTCATCACAGATGAGGAGTATCGGGTATCAAGATTGAACGATTTGGAATTGCTAGATGAATGGTGAATGGAGGCACTAAACCACTTTCAAGTGTATTAGAACTGATTCAAGAGGAACTATAACAAGAAGATCAGGAGCAAGACCTTCCAAGTCAGAGAACTTGTGCTAAAGGATAGCCAAAAGAACGTCCCAAATCCAAATGACAAAGAAAAATTTGAACCCAATTGGTTGGGGCCATTCATCATCACAACAAGTTACAATTTAAGGGCATATCAGTTATCAACACCCGAAGGGGAACCTCTGCAAGATCCCATCAACAAATCCCATCTCAAAAAGTTCTATGCCTAAATTTTTTCTAAGGTATGGAACCAAAAAATCAAAAAATTAGAAAATGTCCTAAAAAAATGGTCACCCTGATGAAAACCTGGCAAACAGGTGTCTTGGTGACAAAAAATGAAGAAGCAAAAAATCCATAAAAATTAGAAAAAGGATAAAAAACAGTAAAAAAAGAAAAATCGTCCTCTAGTGAAAACCACTTCAGTGTCACTTTGGGCAAGTACTTTGGTGAAAACCTAGAAAATAGGCACCTTGTGTAAATAAGAACTTTCCATCCACAAGGATCTCCATGTCATAATTCAACATGCTCTCATCATCATCCATCACCCATTCACGTCCACATCATAGCTTGGTCCTATGTTTGTGTCAGGATCCCTCCTAGTACTACTTGGCCCATTCTCAAGGTCACTTTGTCCTGCCTCTATCAAAGTAGTCTATTGCTTCATGTTGGGGACATGTTTTCATCAAATCAGATTCATGTATGTTCTTGAAATCCCAAAATCAGAAAATCCAAAAACATCAGAAAATCACAAAAAATCCCAAAACATTCAAAACATATCAAAATTCAAAAATAGGTCAAAAAGTCAAAACAAAGTCATCTTTTCGAACTACGTCATCTCTAAGATTTTAACATAAGAAAGGTTGATCTTTGATCATCCCACGAGACACTTAGGTTAGTCCTTTAGGAGTTTTCATAATAAACTAGCAATCCATATGTTCATATCTCATCAATAATTGAGTCTGTCAGTTGAACTACGTGGTCTCTACATGTATAAAGTAGGCAAGGCTAATCTGGTGATCAACCCCCAAGGCCCCTAGGATAGTTCTTTAGGTTAGGTCTTGGTCAAAATCTCAGAAAACCCCAAAACATTTGAAAATTCAAAAAATCAAAACATTTGTAAAATCTTGAAAATACAAAAAAAGACTCAAAAACATTTCAAAAACATAAAAAACATCCAAATATTTGAAAAAATCCATTCATCTCATCTCGCGTTCATCTGCAATAAACATCACTCATAACAAATCAATCGTCACCCCCAACCTTTGGTGAAACAATCAGAAACAAGTCTACCAATTCAAAAGTGAAAACTCAAACGTCAGAGTCTCAAGTCTAGGTTAGTACGTAAACAAGTTGGTCAACTCTTTGTGTCAAAATCCTATCATCCAATTGGTCCCATATCAAATCATCTGATATCATCATGTCCTAAGATGCATCCTTCCTACAATGGACATCAACATTAGGCATCATCGTAGTTTAGCCTTGGCTAGTGGTATTGAAGAACATTAGCTTTTTTGCTTACTTTATCTTTGTCTTTTGACTTATCTTTTTTGCGCTCATTTTAATGACCTCTCGATGATGTCCCAAACAAAGGGATTTAGAGAGATAGAAATGGGGCAATGATAATGATCTTTTTATGTATTGTACTTGTTGGATATTCTTGTAATATACCTTGGTCATACGTGCTTTGTTTGGGTGTAGGGAAGATATTTTAGGTTTCTTGTTGACCACATAGGAAGGATTTCTTTTCTATGTTTTGGTTTGGGATGTTTGAAATATCTAAACTACATTTTGAACTAGGTTTTGTATGCCAGGGGTGAATATGAATACTCCTATCTGATTGTTGAGTCAAAATCCATCACACTAGGTACAACACCATCCTAGGTTCTTTATACCTTGATGCATCGTACCCCATGTGTAATCAAACATATGGTAATTAGCCCTTTTAAAAATCCCAACTCCTCGGAAAATCATCATCATCATCATCTTGTGTCTTGTTGGAATCTCTTGCTTTCTTCTATCTCCTTTTTTGTGCTAACATGGTACCATGATAGTTAATCACAAATCATTATCATCGTTGCATTCATCCTACATCCACAAACCATCAGCATATTGCATATTGCATATCATATCACATAGAAAGCATTAATCATACCAGATGCATTGCATCTCCATCATCACATAATATAGATTGGTTATTCTAAGCATCTCATGAACCATAACATTGCATTCATTACATAATCACCACATATAACCCATATCACATATACCAAAAGCATCCATTGCATAGACATACAAGCATATCATATATGTAAGCACTAGTAACAATCCATATACATCATATATCATATATCAAAGCATCCATTTTCATATCATAAACAACATATCATAACACATACATTATTACATAAAGCATCATTTCATACATCATACATTCATCATACATCATCACATCATACTGCCATCATAAGTGCATATCATAAAATTTTGCATACATCATAAAAAGTACATAAGAAAAGGTACTGAAAAAGAAAGGAATCCATAAACCATCACATTACATCATCACATAATCATCATATAGTAGCATCATCATAGCATCATAATATAGAACATCATTGCATCACATTGCATGATATATAGAAATAAGATCTATCCATAAAGCATAAAGTAGAATAGGACACATCATATCGAATACACATCATCTCATCTCATATATCATCAAAATAAATATACTGTCATGGTACAAAAGAATCAGATCAAGTATGTATCGAATGCATAAAGTACAAGGGCCCATTGGGCTATCAAAAATGAGCCCATGGGGCACAAAAAGAATACTGTCTCTAATCAAAACTGGGGCTAGCCCTACTGGCTACTACCCTCGCCACCTGCTCTCTCCTTGTGCTCCTCTATGGGTCTATGGCCTATCCTCTGTGAAAATTCTAGGACCCAAGCTACTCTCGACACCACCTGATGATAGTGCATCCTATAATAATCGGCCTCCTAGATGGCCTCCATGTATGATCAAAGTGATACCATGCTCTAAGAGGAGGACAAAGAAATGCTCTCAATCCATTGTCGTCTTCCCATCTCTGCCACTACTTGTAGCTCCATATCCTATCTCTATTGAACCGCTTGGTCCCACTCTTCCCACAACTATTCTCTCTCAACCGTAAGAACCTGTATCTATGCATGAAGTTGAAGGATCTGACCATCTATGGGGTTTGGCTATAGGGGTGGTTGATCATGGCCCCCATCTCAAGGCAGTTTCCGAACCCTATCCTGGTGCCCATCCTTCCGTCCCGGGTCTAGGTCTTGTTTGGGGACATCTTATCTCTACTCACCCACTTGTGGATCTGGGAGTGGCTGATCCTATGGCCCCCTATCCTGATCTAGCTTATGTGGTGGTGGTCCTCCCCCTCCTCGGTCACTGTCTCCATCCCCTTGGCCCCATCCTGCTCCCCTACCTCTGGCTTTGCATCGGGCAGATGGTGTCCCTGGCACTATAATTCTAAGAGGCAGCTTGAACCAATCTCTGTATGCCTATGTGGTCCCTGCATTGGCCTATCACTGATCATATGGCCATGGCTTGGCCACCAGCTACATAAGACTCTGCACTACCTCGTGTGGAGGTATATATAAGCCCCAATAGCTTGGCCATCAAGGTATGCAAACTCATGAAGATCTCTATATAACGAGGCCAAAAAAATTGGCCCCCAAGCAAAGCATACTCACCTCTGGACCATGTACTCCCAAGCGAGCCCCCATCCAGGACTAAAATATTGGCTCCGCCGATCTGGTGTGACGATACCTGATATGATGGCTACAATAATTAATAAAAAGGGTGAAATAGTGAGCCTATAACACTCCAACTGGATCTAACCCACACAATAAACAAGCTCGTCAAGTCCCATAACATCATAAAAAGCCTCCCTCCCAGCATCCACATCATAAATCACATGCTCTTCGTGGATGGGCAATTTGTGAATCTGCCACATGTCCTCGAATGTGACCGTCACCTCACCTGTCTGAAGGTGGAATGAGGATGTCTCGTTGCACCATCTCTCAGCGAGTGCCGTCATCATACCTAAGTGTGTCCTCATGGGAAATTCATAAGCAATGTACCACAGTCTAATTTCCCCTAGATGCTCTTGTTGTCACTTAAGCATGCCCTGCAAAGTGCTAAAAAAGTACCTGGGACCTATGCTCATGTGAGTGAAGTATCGACACCTGCTCCTGCATCAGGAAAGACACTACGTCATAATTCATCAAAAATAATGATCCTGACTGATCTTGGCGTACACCAAACAACTTACATGTCATTGTTTGTTGGTGCGGTGCAGTTTGAAAGTTTCAAACTGCACCACTAGGAGCCTTTAGCCCTCAAACTCCATTTTGGCATCATAGTTTGAGGTGCAGTTCAGTTTAGCGCTAAAACCTAATTTGTAAAAAGACCTATCATGGCACAATCTTCATAGGTAGCTTTGTTCAAAGTTTAAACCCTAATTCCAAACTGCACTATGGTGTCACTATTCACAACTGTAGTGCAGTTTGAGGTTGTGCAAAGCCGAAAGAACCTTTCCAGCGGTGCTATATTGGACCGTTCCCAAAGGATCTAAATCCTAGGCTAATAAATGCACACATAAATAGAAAAAGAGGTTAGGTCAAGTTGACTCACTGGTGGTCCAGTGCCAGGTAGCCTCTGGTGTGTGTATGCTTGATTTGAGATGTGTTAGGGGAGTTGTCATTACGCCACCTCACGAAGGGTCAGAGCTCAAATCACAGAAATCTCTAAAGGCTAAATGTGCAAATGAATTGGAAATGGCCCCTCAAGGCCTATTTAAGCTTGACAGTTGGGGTTTTTTTGACCCCATTTAGCTGTCGTATTAGGGTTTTTCCTCCCTCGAGCCTGTTTTTGTCCATCCATGGTCTATTTTGCATTGTTTTGGCATGTTTTTGACCCTTTGGGGGCCTTTTTGGACCCGTCGAGCACCTTGTCCTCTTTTTTTGCAAGATCACCCAAAAAGTTGAAATTTTTGTCTGATCTCTTGAGGGGGTAGTATATCGACATAATTTTTCCATCATGGCAGTAGTGGGGCAATTTTGAAAATCAGAATTTTTTGAATTATGATCAAGACAATTTATTCTTTGAAACAACGCAATGGGTACTTTGCTTCAAAGAGGGGAAAAATGTAGACATGGAAAATATACCAATACACTTGATCTCAATTTGCTAACACTGTTTCATCCTAAATCACCTTCTCAGCTTATCATCAATCTTCGTCCCTTAATTAAATAAATAATCATTTATCTGATTAAGTCATTCTCTCTCGTTAATTAAATCAATCAATTTGATCTAATTAACTCTAGGTATCTATTTAATTAAATAATTCATTTTATTTGATTAAATCTCTCAAGTCATCTTATTAAATTAAATAAACTAAACCTTTATCTAATTTAATCTAACAATCATCCCCTTTAGTTAAATAAATCAAAATCTTTATTTAACTAAGTCTAAATCATTTTCCTCTCAACTTTGATTTATTTAAATACTAAAATCTAAGTCAAAATTGTCAAATCACCTAACCTCTTCTTATTGAATCAAATCCTGATTAAATCTAATCTTAATCCATGTCCCATCCTCTAGATTTTTCCAGTTGCACATGAAAATACATTTAATTCATTTATTAAATCTCTATTTTCTCTCAACTTGGCATCTTTAGAGAAATATTCTTCCAAATTTGAAATCCCTTCAAGTGGATTTGTCCTTCCAACAAGACATTCATTCCTTCTTACATGTCCTTGTACATTGAGCCAAGTGGCATTTAAGTCATTCCTTTTCCCTCTTGCATGTCATTTCACTATTTTCAAATTCTACCTAATTTCATTTATTGTGCACACTCATCAAAATGTGCTCAAGCTTCCCCCATTCACATCTTGACAAGTGGCACTTGCCCATTGGATGTTGAATGATCCCACATTGCTCCATTTTTTTCATTCCTCCATCTTGTCTTTCTATAAATAAGGGGATTCTCTCCTCAATTTGATCATCCACAATTTGAGAAAGTCTACTATACTCAATTTCATCCTCAAGCATCTCCATTTTCATCCATTTTATCAAGATCTTAGCTAGGTTATGCAGATTTTTCATCATGGAGCTCAATTGAATCTTCAGCAAAGTGGATCACTCATCAACATTGCATCATAAGATTTGGGAAAGGGCCAATTTCCACATCAAATTGGCACCAATTCCCCGATGGGATCAAGAGTTTGTATTACATTGAACAAGATTTGATAGCTTTTGTTTATATTTGCTTGTGTTCTTCATCTCATTTCTTGTTCTTTGCAATTTAAATGGATTTCATGGGGAATATTGATACTCAATTGCATTTGATTTAATATAGTGTTTGTTTCTTGTGTTTGTGCAGGTCTAGGATTGGGGTTCTACACATCCTAATCAATTTCCACAATATGAAGAGACATGATCATCATCCAATCACATACCTTTGAACCACCACCATTGATCAAACATTGTGCATCACTATTATACATATGTATTTGTTTCTCCCTCAGCAATCACCATTGGATCAACTATCATTCAATCTACATCATCCCTCACTATCCTACTAGCACTGATAAGGGGCCCACAAAATTTCCATGGGTTGGCAGGCTAATGTCGAGTGTCCACTTTTGATGTCATTCTGCACTATCGTACAATATCCCTCACTCATCATTGAAAACTTTGACTCTTAGCGATCAAGTGATATGTCGTCATGTGTCTATTGGACCCACCAAAGTTCTATTCTCCATCATAGTGCATCATTTGATCAAACCATATTTGATCACAACCATTCCTTGGTCCCTCGTGAGGCATAGCCGGGACCCACCAAAAACATAACGGCCTAGTAGGCACCATCCGATCAACTTGATTGCATCTACTGATACATCTCCATCACTCATCCCTAAACTTCAAGCCAACCTTAAAGAACTTTCTGTGATACATGTGACCTTAGCAATAGTCATCAAATATTCTAACCATGAATGCACACCGTCAAATCTCCATTGTGAGTACATAAATGACACCAACCAGAAGATAAGGTAATGGGGTTGGTCATTGAATGAGCTTAAGGGCATACGTTATAACTTATGCGACCGTTTACCACCTATGCACAGTCAATGTGAAAAAATAAAACCTATTGGTCACCATGATTTTATACACCTAGGGTTTAACTAGCAAACCCTAACATTAGTTGAGAGGAAACATAAATCATTTTTAGACATAAGAAACATCCTCTAGACCTGCTCATCACATTTCTAAGAAGCTCTCAAAAAACCCATGTTAAATTTGGCCTTTGATTTCACTTTAGATGCCTAGAAGAGTAGTCTGTAATTTTATGAAAACAATTCATGATAACATTGCAACATTCTCAGCAACCTTTGCAACAAACACTTCATCTTCTAGAACCAAATCCTCATCATACTATAACTCACTTAGACATCAATTCCAGCACACCATTCATACAAGATTAGTTCCATCTCACACTTGATCCCTTTTTGACATCAATGACAACAATATGCTAATAGGGTGTTGTTTCTCTAAGTGTAGTTCATCTTTTGCAAAATTTGAATTGTACCTGGCTAGTCATTGCACCTAGTGAGTTTTCACCCAGGAGAAGTTTTTCCAATTTTGCATGCATTAGCACCTCTTTGGTTAAGCTTGGTCATGACTTTTATTTTCTTTGGAACCAAGAATTGAAATTTTATGGAATTAAGTTTGTTTTGAATCATATCGGTCTTAATTTTTACCCACACCTAGGTATACTTTACACCCGGTTCCCATAAACCTAGTAAGAAAAATCCTGACCTAAGTAACTCTTTGAGACTGGATGTCAGATGTTTCAAATTCTATTGTTAGCCAGTCATTCAACATTCAAGTTAGATGCTTCCTCTGGTGTTGTTATCCCATAAGGACTAATGTGACATGCAATGTGTGCCACATATGCCACCTTTGCTACTTTCCTTTTAAAGGTGGGCCTTGACACATGAATCAAGGATTTTGTGATGTAAACCCTAATCCACCATGATTGTACCTTTGTTTAGGGTAATTAATGTAAAATAAATAAAATTAATAAAGGTGATGAACAATACATGTACTTGGCACCACATCGAGCATATAGTTTCTTCCATATCACACTACCTTGCACAAGATCATCCATTTGCAATAACATTAATGAATTAAAATAATATTTGTGGCACAAAGAGAGAAAAGTAGGTTTAAAAACACAAAAGAAAACATTCAATAGGGTTTGAACCCGTGTTTGTCCAACCATACTATTAGCGAAACCAGATGCTTTTCTTTTAAATGAATTCTTTTAATCTTTATGCATGCATGGCTCTGATTAAACAAAATTACCTTTGGTTAATTCGTGAAGAAAATACTATTATTCTTAAATAATTTAACCTAATTTTAGTTGGTAAAAGGTTATGGGTAAGGAAATTTTATGAATTATTGTGAACACATGATTAGAATTATTTGTAACTCGTACATAGAGCACATATACACTAATAATTTAGGAAATTAAAGGAGACATGAGTACTTCAAGGAAGAAGAATCCCAATGAGGAATTCAAATTTCTCATCTCATAAGTTGTACATGCCTACGAAATGATTATAGATACACACTTGGGAAGCTTCAATGAGTATGAATTTTCCAAGAGGATTCATCAAGAAGATGCCACTCAATGCACTAGGAATATAGTTGCTAGTGGAATGTATTTGGCAGGAGGGTTCCCATTGGGAATGGATGCCCCTAAATTGGTCCTAGAATGTATGAAATGGTACAACCTAGATAGGAAGGCTATTGTGAAAGAAGGAAGAGTTTATGTACACCTCTCGATAGATGGTATTGTGCATACATTTGGGCTCCCATTGTTCAAAAAAATTAATACATTTGAAATAAAGGATGAGACCACAACATATACAAGCTTGGAAGAGAAGAATAGAAGGGTCATGTTATTGACATGGTTCTAGGAGAAGATGGCGAGGATGTCAAAGAATATCTTGAGGTTGTTATTCATTCAAGAAATTGAGGATATGATAACCCTACTGACAAGAATGGCTGGATGCAAATATTCCAGCAAATTTGAACCTTGGATGTTCAAAATTATTAGGAAAATGAGGGAAAATACTGTGCAGATTCATTGGGGAATATTATCAATGATACACTACATGAACAAATGCGAATATTTTCAACTACCCAGTGGTTCACAATGTCCTCATATGTTGTCTATTCTTGTTCCCTAACGGAAAATAATATACAAGGTATGAACAAAGTAGGTACTTTGGGAAGAGAACCAAGAAATAATTTTATTTATCATAATTTACCCCAGATTATTGCTTGCCAGTACCAAGAGCACTGCCAAAGGGTAAATGATGTGTTCTCTATGAAGCTAGTAAGGCTGATGGAAGGGGATAAAGCCAATATATTTTCTCTTCAAGCGTAGTATGTTATGCACATTGTTGGATGTTGGTTTGTTCAGTTTCCTACATTCCCCTACATCATGGTGGAAGGGTTTACAAACTATCCCTTCATGTTCCCTAGATATCCAAAAAACAAGATATTGCCACTTGAATTTGCAAGATAGGTGTTTTTGTCTCATAATATTTTTTCACAAATACACAAGAAAGGATTAATGAAACTCCCTATCACTATTGGGAATTATAAATCCATGTCAGCTAAAAATGTCAAGCTATGTGAAGATGAGTTGAAAACCTATGGGATAGAGTTCTTCATGCTCTGGAGGGAAAATTATGACTTGGTGGAGAGTCATTCCAAGAATATAAGCAAAAAATATACCCATTTTCCTCACTTGGAGGACTATTGGTATGATTGTGATGATGACCATGCTATGAGAAAGCAGTCATATCAGAGGTTATCATTGGCTCAAATAAAGGTTGTCGGAACTCATGATGTTCTAGAACAAATGGATGTTGATAATGGAGATGTAAGAAACCCAACTTATGAGTTAGATGAAGTACTAACCCAAGAAATTTCTAAGAAAGGAGGTCGTAACCAAGTACCCAAGAAATTTCCAAAACCCTGATTGGAAAAGGAAGGAGGTTGTAACCATTGAAGATATTTCTAAGCAAGTACTAATTATACTCAGTATTGGATAAATGGTTACCTCATAATAATGAAGGAGGCTAGGATAACAACCATATACCCTCACAATACTAAGAGAAAACAAAATATGGTAAGTGAATTGGGGTATAGTGGGGGTGCTAAAAAAAAGAAAATTTTTTGAAGCAAGGAAAACTAAACAAGGTAGGGAAGAAGTTCCTAATACCTCTAGCCAATAAATTTTAATGGCATCATAGCCTGTTGGCCCAAATAAAGAGGCCATGGCCACTCTAGCCAATATAATGGAAACACCAAAGGTGGCATTTTCTTCCACAACATTTCCAATAGCACAACCCATGAATTTTGAAGAAGCAGGTATGAGAGCATAGGTACATGCTGGGACAAGTTCAGCATCACAAAATGTAGCAGTATGTTTACCTCTCCACCCTCTATTATAAAGCAATAATGAGACAAACTTTGGGAGGGACACCCATATTTAGAGGGGAAGATCCTAAAATAATTATAGAGGAAGCTATGAAACAATTTAAAAAGTGGTTTGCTATATTGGGATAATTCAAGGAGAAATAGTCAAAGGGAAATCCAATAATGTAGCCTATGATGGAAGAAGTGCCTGATACAGGGTCACATCTAGAAAATAGGGAAGACGAAGAATTCATAGTAGGATCACTCACCCAAGAGGTAGGAAACCCTAAAGAAATAAATACAAGGGAAGAGGTGTCACCACTAAGAGAAACATCAAGCACTAAAATTTAGAGCCCTATTTCCATTATTGATGAAGATGAAGAAAATGCGTATGTAGTTGACAATCATGCAATTGAGGATCAACCTTCACAAGGAAGAGTTGAAGTGATTGCTGAGCAACCCCTAACTTCTAGAGAACCAAGAGAAAGTTAGGATATAGATAAAGGTACAAAGTCCTCTCAGACCTTGGGCAAGAAACAAGGGGATGGTGAAAATATTGATGTTTAAGGATACTAGGAAGAGTTTTCTCTAAGGAATGACGCTGAAAAGGAGGCATGACAATAAAATATAGGTCTCAAAGAGAAAGAGATGGAGCTAGATCATGGAAATCTAGAATCCTTGCCATTGGGGACATATAATGGAAAAAATTTAGAGGTTGCATTAGGAAACATCAGAGAATTGTGAGAATATTTTCTTGAATATTCTAATAATCAAGAACGAGTTAATATTGAAGAGGTTGGACAAAATGAAGCACCTGACTGGCTAGTCAGGCAATTGGCTTTGTCATTGGAGGTTGAATTGGTGTCTTTGGATTTTAAAATTTTAATGCATGAACTAGAAACCTCTAAACCTAAAGCTAGAGCAAAGGATAGGCATGTTGCTAAACAAAACTTAGATGGAAGGAGAACTCTCAAGATAGCTATTCCAGTAGGAGAAAAGAGAAAGAATTAAATGAGAACTAGGGATTACTAGGTGACAATGATCAATGTACGACATTATTCATGGGAGAAAGAGTTAGAATAAATGAGAATGATTTTAGAAACTAATTCTGAGTTCATATGAAGAAATTCAAACACACGAAGAAGGAATTAAAGAATAGGCTGCTTGACTAGAAAATTTTATCAAAACAATAACCTAATTCTATCAATCATAGACTAAATTAGTGTAGAAGCCAATGTTGATGTCCAAAGAGCAGGTATATGTTATCACAATTCTTTGACACAAGTTGAGCATGTTTGAAGAATTGATAGAAAATTTGGTGATACACAATGAAGAATCAATAAAAGAGGCAACTGGGAAATGTAAAGAGGTATACCATTGGATCAACAAGTCTAGAAGACTTGAGAGTGAATGTTGAGAACACCAAGAGAAAAATGATATAGATACTTATTCATATGGATGTTTAGAAGTTGATAAGTGAAAAGGTCATTACGGAATAGGAATTTTTGATGCTTGAAAAATGGAAGGTACAGTTGAGTTGGGAGAGTGACACTTTATTGCTCTACATAAATGGATTACAAAAGGTCACTAAAATAGGCAAGAATCTAGTGGATAAAGATTTGAGCTTCATTGAGATGTTAGATCAATAGAATTGTGATCCTTAGACCTTAGGACAAGATGAGGAAAAATTGAAGGCTTTCAGGGGATGGACTGAAAAGATAAACTAGGATCCTATTCAGTATTTGAGTTGAGAGGCCATTGATGAGATCATAAAGTGTAGGAACACCATGAATAAATATGAGATAGAAATAGTTTGGATGAATGAAGTCATCAATAAAATAACAAAATAATATTCAAGGAATAAGTAGAATTGGAAGGTAATTCAAAGTGTTCCAAGGGAACATATACATAAAGTGTTGATTGATTTCTGGGAATATTATTAGAAAAAGGGTGAAGATGAGTCTTCAAACTAGGAGTCTAGTGAAGAAGTGCATATGGTTGGGTAGTATAAGGCCAAGGGTATTGTGCATAAGTAGATTTTTTGGAGTGAATTTTGCATGGTTAGTCCTAGACTCAACAAATATAGTTAATCCTGGGGATTTTAGAGAGAAATTTTTAATAGTTTTTCATTTTGTGGGAAAGTATCCACGACCCAAAGACCAAATTTTGGAAGCTTGCTGCTAAAGAAGGTTAAAGTATCTTTGACTTAATTTGGAAAGTTCTTGTACCAATTATCATTTTCCACATGGTACCATTTGATTTGTTCCTCTAATTCTCTTTCATTCATTATGTTTGAACTCTTTGGTGCCTTTTTCTTATAAAAGGCCAAGAGTTGTTTTATTTTCATTAAGTTCAAAATTTGTGGATTCCAGAGAACTAATTTTTTTTAAGTTTTATTCTTTTTCTTGTTTTCTGTTCCATTCCAGATTAAAAACTTGTATGTTTCATTTGAGATTAATTAATATCAAGGCCAATTCAAATCTATTTCATGATATGAAATTATACATAGCTGATTGTTTGTTCCTATTGAAAAACACTATGTGTTGCGCTAGATTTGGGTGCATACTAACACTATTCAGTGGAAAATAATCCACATTTCTTTAAACCCTTGCATCATTCTATGCCTAGCTATGAAGCAATATGGTGAAGTATAGAATGGTTTTCTTTGATTTAGTTTATTTCTTGAGGCATGCATGGATAATACCTAGGATAAATCTTTACATTTTAGTGTTTGTATGCTCTATTTTAGATTAAATGTTTAATATTTTCAGAAAATGTTTCAAATTTGATAAATTCATGGATTTTTATTGTAAATATTTTTATTCCATGAATTTGTAGAGTGCTTAATACTAAATTTACTTGAATATATGCAAGTAAATTGAATTTCATGAAATATTATTGTAAATGTATAATTTCATGAAGTTGTTAAGTGACATGTGAGTGATCAAATTGAGATTATGTTATGATCCTTTGGATACTAGCTAGCTTGTGACAACCATAGACCCATCGCGTTTAACAATAGTTTAAACAATGAACCTTGAATGAACCTAGTGCATCAAGACCTAACATTCCCGAGCCTTGGGATTGAGCTGAGATAACCTTAGATTTCATTTTTTTCTTAGTGGATCTTTCAAGTAAAGGTTTTTCCCACAGTCCTCTATGATAATTTATCTACCTATTGGTCTGTGTGTGCAACATCCATGTCAACACTAAGAACACAAGAAAACATATTAGGTCAAAAAGAAATTAATAAAAGAGAACTTCAAGGAATAATTGCAAAGCTAAAAGATGTGGCAACAAAAAACTCCCATAGGTCCACCCTTTCCAAATCACTACAATCCATTATCTCTCACATAGTATGAGTGAGTGGGAGAATCAATAGTTTATCCAACAAGAGGGAAGAACTAAAACAATTTCTTATCACCAAGTTAAAAAAAAAACATTAAATTTGACTTGTGTTTTATATTCATCAACCCACAAACCAATGCACCCTTACATGGTACTTGCAAGAGGTTTCCTATCCATTAGTGTCACCACTAAGGGATGAAGAATAATTTTTGGGATAGGTGGTAGATGGTATTTGACCATCCTCCATGTAATAAAAATGAGGCACCACAATAATTTTTGAGGAAACTCTATTGTGAGTAAATTCACAAATGAATACCATGATATTTATGATCTTGTAATCTATGGTAGGCTTGCATTAGAACTTATATTTTCATGTGAGAATAAGGTTTCAAAGAAAATGAAAACTGCCAATAGTAAAATAATGCCAATTCATAGTATCATTGCACAATGAGTAGTTGAATTGGGGCACATGATGTTACATGAGGTTTTCACTTGCCCATAATTATGATGATAACAAAAAAGTAATTGTTAATAAAGATAGAAAGGAATAAATTTTACCCAATACTACAAAATAATTTGGAAATGTGTTGGGGTTTATAGCCAAAGAATTTGGAAACGTCCACATTAAATTAGAAAAGATTTCTAGTAATTATGAAGTAGTTGATGAAGGTGAGAAAAAATATTATCTAATTAAAATAGTTGAGGATATTCGTAGTAACTTATTCAAAAATAATCATAAGCCTCCTTATAAATTGGAAATTTTAAACCATGGGTTCAAGATACTATTTTTGTGCTAGCATTTTGCCTCGAACTAGATAGCAATCATAAAGTGGGTGAAAGCCTCCTTGAAATGGTTTATAATATACAATATGCTACTTGACCTACCAAATATAACTTCCTTGAGCACATTGTAGAATCCACTCATAATTTTTTTTAATGATTAAAGGAAGTTCCACTAATAAATTTAGGTTCACAACCTACTTGTGCTATGTTTTCTATTCAAATTTAGTGGAATTTTCCTGATGAACAAGCTTCAAATTTGGCCCTATATGAATGTTGAGGAGAAAGTACGGCCCCAATATATGATGGACCACTAAGATAAGGATGCATGATACTTGAAGGAATTACAATCATTTTGTAGACTGATTTTTGGCTCCATTATATCAATTAATTACAAATACTCCAATGCCTAGATTTCTTATGTCTTCTAGATATTACATTTAAATAGGATCATAAATACAATTGGCTGATTGGTACTTCATGAAAGAATATACTATGCTAAGATTTTATGGATCGGGAGTAGAGCCATACAAACTTCCAATACATGTGACCAAAAGGATTTTTGCATTGGAATATATAGCATATGGAGAGTACTAATCAACTATACTTTGTTAGTCAACAAAAGAAGAGAATATTTCCTTTACATTTTTCATGTGGAGGGTTCACGTTCAAGAGAAAAGCATTTAGTTTGGTACATGAACTTCCAATACATGTGATAGAAAGGATTTTTTCATTGGAATAAATACAACATATGGAGAGTACTAATAAACTATACTTTTTTAGTCAACAAAAGAAAATATTTCCTTCTTTACATTTTTCAAGTGGAGGGTTCACATTCAAGGGAAAAGAATTCAATGTGGTACATGAACTTTTGAAAAAAAATCAATTTGATGTTGTCTCTCATGAGTAGTATGATCCATGTGACATCATTAAAGAAATGATTGTGGCCAATAAGAATGTTGCAAGTAGAGTTCAACATCAAAGTGAACCCTCACTTGAAAAAATAAAAAAACAAGAATTCTTTGGATGAGGTCAAAAAAGAAATGGAAGAAATTTTTGCTGAGAGAGGTATTTCTTTTGAACAATTGTTAGCAAAAACTATGGCATTGCAACAACAAAGAGAATCAGAGTAGAAAATTAGGAGGTACAATAATTTTTATGAAAAAGGTGATCAACCATCTACTTCATAAAAATACCAGATTCTCTAGTAAGGGCTTGCACAAAAGAACATTGGACACATTCAAAAAATATTAATTTTTGGTCTATGAGGAAGGATCTAGGTGAACCAAAAAATAGTGTAGTGTTTGAAGATATCCAAGAAGATTATGAGTTTAGTGATTTGTGGGATAAAGAGCATCCATTTGAAGTTCAAAAAACTATTGATGAATTTGATGATGATAGGAAAGAACAAAGTGATTAATATTCCAACAAATTCAAAATTGGTTTAAGTGAGACCACAAAAAAAATATACTTCAAGAGTAGTCATAACCAAAAAAATGGGTTATGAAGGTGGTGGTTTGGGGTCCAAAGGCCAAGGATTTTGTGTACCAATAGAGGTATGTCATAAAAAATCTAGGGATTTGCAAGGTATTGGAGCTAATAAAAAGGCCAAAGGGAATAAAAGGATAGGTGAAACAATTCATTCTATTACATCTTAAATTCCTCATGGTTAGATATAGTCACAAGTAGGACATGGTGGAGAATCTAGCACAACTGGAACTGCCATTGGTGGTGATGGTATGGGTAGTAGTACTAGTAGTGGTCAACATGTGCTACAATAACAAATTATACACAAGAGACCAACAATACAAGATAATTCATAGACACCCAGTGATCAAGACATTCTAAAGAAGCAAAGGATTATGATAGGTCCAAGTCTAGCTACCAATACCACTACCTTAATTTCCACCCCAAAGGATTTATTTCTAGGCAATCCTCCAGTTAGTGTGATCACAAAAAAAATGGCTAATCCTCAGCCTCAGGCTAAGTCTCAGATAATTGGATATTTTACCATCAATATAAGTACTCCTTCATAATTCAAGCATTCCATTATGTTTGTAGCCCCATATTTTGATTACAATGATGAGTTTAAAAAGAAATAAAAATGGTATAAAAAAGAAAGGAAGTAACTGATAGAGAGTACATCTATTGTAACTTTTAGATCCTACAAAAAATAGGGTATTACCTATATTTGACCAAATAAAAAAACCATGGAGTACATGTTTGTTGTTCCCACAGTTCAAAAAAAACTAGAGGATCAAATGGATCACTCTAAATTTTAGGTGAGTGGTTTCAAATTGGATATTTTGGATATGCAAATTTTGACAAAATTAATGTATCAAAAAAGAACAATAAATTGGTGCACACATCATTGTTAAATCAAGAGAGAGGCAGAGAAAAGGTTGCAAATTCAAATAGAAAATTTATAGGAAAACCTAGAAAATGAGAAAGTAAAGAGCAACAAATAACAAGATCAATGAATTAGAAAAAAGAAATAAAAAATACACCTCTACATCTACAAGTAAAGAGGATGAACAAATAGAGGTGGAACAAAATCAACTGAATCAACTATCAGATGAGAGTAAAAAAATATGATGATCAAAAATATACTTCAAAAAAATGAAAACAAAAACTAGCAAAAGCAAAAAATTGTGAACAAAACTTGGAGGAAGAGAGAAAAAACTAGTGAAAGATTGGTGACAGAGCTAAGAGAAGCACAAAATGAAATAAAGTCTTATCAGAACAAGTTAACTACATTTTGTCGAGAAACAATGAGGCATATGAAACAAAAGATCCGAGAGGAAATAATGCAAAGGATTGATCATTTGTGTGAATTTTTTCAATTGATTGATGATTTGACAGTACATAATAGGAAGCACAAGAAATACATAGTGGACAACAAAAATGTGATTTCAAGAGATAAAATTTCAAGTAAAATTTTGTAAATAGTCTACAAAGATAGCACGAAAATGAATTCAAATCAAAATGAATTCATGACCATATTAATGCCTCAATGAAGGTGTCATCTATCATTCAAAAGTGGTTGAGAATACATGAAATAGAGTAATTTATGGATCGGGATACAAAAAAGATGAAGAAGCTAGATAAAAAGGTAAAGAAATTGACAAAGGTTGGTTTTCCAAAGGCTTTTGATGCAACACAGTGATTCATTGGAAAAGATTCTTTCAAAAAGAAGATGGAGGATAAAAGGAAGATTGATTTGGACCAGTTTCCTCAGAACCCAAATGAGGTGAACTATTTGGATTTCATCTAACCATTGACAAACTTGAATGCAACTTTTATTGAAACATTCAAGCCAGGTTCCAATTTTAATCATTAATTTTCAACAAAATTTCAAGTCAAACACTATCAGTTACAACAAATGGCACTTCCCTCAAATGAATAGTCGAGCATGCTACAAAAGTTGATAGAATGATTTGATAATATAAGTTTCCAACTTAGCTCTGTGCAAATTTGTATTTGAGCAATATTTTTCATTGCCCCTATGTATTCCTTCATTTGAAAAGCAATACAAAACTCATATTCATTGATGTGTTCAAACTATCTATATTATTCATTTTCTCATTTAAAAAAAAAGGTTTCTACTACTAGATACATATTAAATGATTGCTAATGTTGCATATGCTATTGTTGTTAATATGTTATTAAGAATTGAGTTGAATGATGAATCATTTAGTACATGAAAAACTTATCAATATGATAATTAAAATATGAAACTATTAATAATGTGTTAATTAATAAATGAAAATTGAAAATTGTGTTTAATAACTAATTAACCAATATGAAAACAATATTTAAAATGTAGATTCTAGATTAGTATAGTGGAAAATAGTAATACACTATTTTTTTCAATTTGATTCATAATTTCATGGAATACAATATAAATATCATCAACTCCGATTTGGAATATGAATCTATGATTCATGAAATGTAATATAAAATTTAAATACCTAGAAACTACTAAATCCCTAAACAATAGATAAAATTTAGAATCTAGATTCCACATTAGAAATTTGGAATAATGGAAAATAATAGTACGTTAATTTATCCAATTTGATTCATAATTTCATGAAATACAATATAAAATATCATCAATGTTAGTTTGGAATATGATTCATTAAATTTAGCATAAATACCTAAAAACTATTAAATTCTTTGCATTTTCCAATTCACCTCATGGTCCTCACTCTAACGATGAGATTGAGAGTCATCTTAACTTTGAGTTTGGTCTTCATTTTCTTTCCCTTGCATGTCGCCACTTAACTACATCTCAAGTTCAACATTCATTGTGTCACTATCATTTGTGCCACTTCCACTAACATTTGAAGTGTTGCACAACCCTCTTCTTTCACATATGGACTTCCATCTATTGTGAGTGCCCTTTCAAAATGAAAACTTTGGATATCATAACTATTTATATACATCCTCAAGAAATTTTCCAAATTCTTGTCTAGATTGTTTCTTATCTAAGACTTCAAAAATTCCCAATGCATTGAAAACTCTCTCATCCTCCACTGACCCTAATATCATTGTTTGACATAAATAAATAATTTTGAAATATTTTGATAATGAACCATGAAATATTTCACTCTAGCCAAAGGTTTCCCAAACCCTTATTATTGGAATCACTTACACAGGATTCTCCATGGAGTCAAACTAGTCAATCATACTTATTGAAAAATGGGAATCTTGTTCTCTAAGCTTAGTTTCATTTATAATTCCTTCTATTTTATTTCCATTGTATTTTGAAATTTTTAGAAAGTGTTCAACCAAGGTAATTACTTTTGTATGAAATAATTCTGGTTGGCGATGGTCTGGGACCGAAAATCGAGGATACACAATAGAAATGGCTTCAAGTATTTCATCTTGAGGGAGTCGTTCAATAATCTCTTAGGAAAGAGATTTTGCAATAGATTATAAACTACCACTTACAGATTTAACAATATTCTTAAAAGCTTCCTTTTTAATGGTTACTTCTTTGGTAGAGTGTTTGACCATCATACAATAGTGCATTGGTATCTCAAATCCATGTGTTAAGACATATAACTCCTTGCTTGCATTAAACTATAATATTTTTTAGGATTGTTCAAATCTATAATTAACTTTCATCTTATAAATTTTTGGCTTTGAAATGGATAATCTAATAGATATATATTATCAAGGGTCATGCATACCATTCTTCATAGTTTACTATATTCATTAATATGTGGGTATGTGCAGGATCATGATGGGCCAAAAAGTGGCGATATGATGGGTATGTGTAGGGTATGTGGTTGACGACTTTTTTTTACCCAAAATTGATGAAATGAAAAGGGTTTTTAAAGGAGATTCTCAGCTTTCCACCAATATAAATTATGATTTACTCTGAATTTAATAAATAATTATTATTCATTTTCTATTTGAATTACGACTAAAGTCCTGATTGATAGGCTGATTGAAAAAAATCTATAGCTTTCATATGGTATCACATTTTTTGAATCTGAAACATGCATCACATTCTATGCTTCACATACTATAGGATTAAAAAAAAAAAAATTCATGATTTTTGACCAAGGTGGTTAGACATACAAGTTTTTATATTTTTTAAAAGTTGTAATAAAAAATCATAATTAATTATTTACTTGGAAAAAATTATAAAAATATGCATCACATTGGGACATGAGTCCTCTACTTATATGTAAAATCTTATAAAAAATATTATTATTTTATTGTGGTTAGGGTGGTTAGACAGACACCTACTTATTTTCTCCCTGAAATTTAAGTACTACTGCATTGAAATTTCAATTTTTTTCCAAATAGATTTTAAAAAAATAAATAAACCTAGTATTTAGAAACTACATTTAATTTTCTACAAATTCTATTCTTACATATTTTTTAAATAATATAGATAACTTATTCAAATTTTTATGTCAAGTTGCCTAACTTTGATTTTTCTGAATTTTTCACCACTTAAGGGTTTGTTTTTCCATGATGATCTTGCAAATACCCATGTATGGTTATGTCTTGGACATTTTTCACAACAATTTTCATTTCATCCAACATGGGAGAATACCAAATAAAGTTAAGAGTGTCTTTATATTTCTTAACCTATGTAAGAGGTTAGGAGCTTTGTCTATTGTGTGAGGATGTTCATGTTGCAAGAATGAAGGTGTTATCATTGATGTTAATTGGTTAACTAGTTATCAACTGGTTGTTGTCATTGATGTCATGGATGCAGGTTATTGGCTATATATGTGAGGATATTGAGAAAATTGTAATGAAGAAGGTTGTGGGTGTATAGAGGTTGCTCAGGAGTTTTTTCTAGCATTTTCTCCTATGTACGTGTGGTTTAGATATGTTGATCATGGTTAGAAGCTACTATATCCAATTTTTAGGTTTTTGGATCATTATACAGTGCAAGTTGTGTTTACCAGGTTATGGTGTGTTTTTCAAGGTATCTAGATGAGGTTCAAGAGTTGCTATGGATTTCTTCTCGGTTGAGCTTATGACTTGTAGTTCTAGAGTTAAGCTATTATGATCTCATATTGAGATAATTTCGTTGTATGGGAAGATTGGATCATGTTAAGGGTTATATGTACTTAATTGTTCTATGTTTTTTACACTGATTTGGTTGACCTTGTGTTAAACACTACTTTCGAATTTCATCAAGTGTGTGTTTGGGTCACCCTCATTCTAATTCCACCCTAGAATGTTTTGGCACTAACCTAATTGGAATCTAAATGATGTATGGCCAACTTTGGATATGTTTCAAAGTTGAAGATGGTATAAATATAGGATGAGATATTGATGAAAGGTGTACAAAGAGATAATGTGAATAAATAAAGAAAAATAGATGCAAAACAGATGTGAAACAATGTGTATGTGATGCAAGTTTGGTAGATCAGTGCAAAATCTAATTGTTGAGTTTCTCGATGCAATGAGCTAAAGGTGTACTCTATCATTCATGCTTGTCTACAAGAGGTTGAGTGAACTATGGTGGAAATCACTATTGCATTGATATTTTCTTCTCTCTATAACATATCTCTTCTATATTCTTTGTATCTATGTGGAAATGAGCCCTCTGGGTGGTTAACCCTTGTTGGACAATGAGTCCTATACTTTGGTAGTGAGCCTACTTTGACAATGAGCCTACTTTGGAAGTGAGCCTTTGTAATTGGTTTTGATATTCTTTATATTGTGAGCTAATCCTCACCGTGGTTTTTCCCTTATTAGGTTTTCCACGTAAATTTGGTGTTACTATGTATGTGTGATGCTTTCTATTATTTGTCTTTACACTTAATGTTTAATCATTTTAGCAGAGTAAAGGATTGCTAATTGATCTAATTTCTGGTGAAATTTTTAAAGGTTAAAGTGTTAGGAATTGTATGAAGAAAAATATCAATTACATGCAAATAAAGATTAAAAAGAGGAATGAAAAACACAAAAATAATAATAGCAAGAGACAATATTTAACATGGTTCACCCAAACTTGGGTTGTGTCCACCAACATAGAGTCTAATATTATTATCTAGTAAATCGAACCGATTACAACCAATAATCCTTGCAACTCAATACCGCTGCAAATGCTACAATACAATGTCAACAGAGACCCAACCCTTAGCCTTTTATCAAGACTTATGTCGGTTACAAAATAGGGTTTTTTATGCTGCCCCTTAACCCTTTCTTGGAGGCGCTACCCCCAAACCCCCATTAAATAATTTGGGGGAAAACCACACCGATAAAAGTGGGGAAAATTTAACCTCTGAGTCTGATTAGGCTCCATATACCAACATAAAGCTTTTCACAACTGATTCACCCCCCCTCTTAGCTATCTTGTTCAACAATTGGTATCAGAGCTTGGTTCCTTGGAGAAGATCTTAACCGATTAAAGAAGGTCTGGGATGGCTGGAAGAATCACTTTTGAGAATCTGAAGTTTGATGAAAATAATTATGCTATCTAGAAAATATTGATGGAAGAATATTTGGAGTATTGTGGATATGAAGTTGAGAAAGATTATAAAACTACTTACACTCCTCTTGTTAATGGTTTGACTACATCTGATGAAATCAAGGCACATGAAGCAAACAATAAGGTGAAGCTCATTTTGAAGAATAGTCTTGCACATTCTGAGTTGATTAAAGTTCAAAATATGAAGACTGCTAAAGAATTTTGGGATGCTTTAGAAAAGGCGCATGAAGGAGATGAAGGGGGAAAAGAAGAAAAGTTACAAAATTTGGAGACACAGTTTGAGATCTTTCATATGTTTGAAGATGAGAATGTTAAATCCTATGTACAGAGATTGGATGAGGTAGTAGTTGGAATGCGAGGACTTGGTGCTACGATAGATGAATCTACAATTGTAAAGAAGATTCTTAGAACTCTCCCTAATGCATATAACGAAAAGGTATGTGCTATTGAAGAACATATAGACTATAAGACTTACATTAAAGATCAGTTATTGGTAACTCTAACATATTATGAGATGAGAAAGCTGAATTTGAGAAATGGATCCAAATCATAAACTAATTTTAAGGCTACAAGAGTTGAAGATCCAAATGAAGAAAATATTGATGAAGTAGAAGATAACTTTATGAGAAGGATGAAGAAAGGCTCCGGTAAGTATGAAGGTAAGTTACCCTTTAAATGTTTTAGTTGTGGAGGAATAGGTCATTATGCTTTCAAGATGTCCAAAAAAAGCTAAGAGGAATAAACAAATATTTAACAAATAAAACAAAGGTAATAAGATCAATAAATAATACTATTTGAATTAGGATGCTAGTATTTTTTATAAGGAATATGATCATGGAGATCCTAATGACAATGAATACTTGTTCTTGGCTATAAAAGAGGAACCTACTTCTACTAACTCTTAAAGATAGGTGAAAGAATGTCCTTCAGAGAAAGAGAAAGATAAAGACACTGCAATCTCTACCCTACATGTTAAATAGGAAAAAAACTATTGGGTTGTTGACAATGGCTATTCACATCACATGACCGATGATAAGACTAAGTTTGTTAAACTTGAAAAATATGATGGAGGCTTAGTTATGTTTGGAGATGATAGTGGTGCTAAGTTTTGTGGGATAGGTTAAGTAAGTTTTGATGGAAAGAATAATGTTGATGATGTCTACTATATTAAGGTATTAAGGCATAATATCTTGAGTGTTGGATAGATGTGTAGTAAGGGATATGATCTTGTGATTAAGGATGAGAGATGTGAAATTAGGAAAGGATCCAGAACAGTGATTGTTGCAGGAAAGAAGTATGAAGGAAATATATATCAACTTAAGGGTGTTGATCGATGATGCTTTATGACTTAGATTAATGAAAGTTGGTTATGACATCAGATAATGTGTCAAATGAATTTTGATAACCTAGTGAGGATTAGTGAAGTATAGGTAGTGATATATTTACCAAGGATTACAAATCCTATTAATGCTATTTGCTGGAATTGCCAGTTTGGAAAGGAAGCAAGAAATAATTTCAGATAAAAGGAACAATCTACTATTGGACTACTAGATTTAATTCATACAAATATTTATGGTCCTACAAGATTGATAAGTCTACAACGCGAAAGGTACTTTATGATTTTGATTGATGATTACTCTAGGTACACATGGGTTACATTTCTTAGAGACAAATCTAATGCATTAGATAGATTCAAGACATTCAAAGCTATGGTTGTAAATGAAGTAAATTTGAGAATAAAATGCTTAAGGTCTGATAGAGGTGGTGAGTTCACCTCCCATGAGTTTGATATGTTTTTTGAAGTTCATGGAATAAAAAGATAGTTATCTACTCTGAGAACTCCTCAGCAAAATGGAGTTGTTGATAGAAAGAACATAACAATTCAAGTTGCCAAATCAATGATTACTAAAGCTAATCTATAAGAATTTTATTGGAGAGAAGTTATTCACATTATTGTTTATGTGTTCAATCAAGTTCAAGCAAGAGCTAATAGTACTAAGACCCCCTATGAGCTATGGTGTGAAAGAATTCCTACTGTTAAGTATTTCAAGGTATTTGGAAGAAAATGTTATATCAAATGGGATGAAGAAAATTTAGGGAAGTTTTATGCTAGAAGTGATGAAGGTATTTTTCTTGGATATTCTACTAAAATTGAAGATTACAAATGTTTCAATAAAAGACTGAGAAAGATTGTAGAAATCACAAATGTCAAGGTTGATGAAGCAATGAAGAATTCAATTGAAGTTGATGGATATGTATCTGATGAACTTTATTGTGTAAGGATTGAAGAAGTTGTGGAAGAACAGGAAAAGGATGATCAAGAGAATAAAAATGAAGAAGAAGAAGCTCCAATGGTGTCCCCTAAGAAACCTAACTATGTGCAAAAAATCATTCAGATAGTCAAATCATTGGAGACAAGACTAAAGGAGTATTGAAAAGAAGAAAAGCTATTGCTGGTGAGATAAATCTATGTTTACTTTCTGAGATTGAAGTGAAGACTATAAGTGAATCATGTAAAGACAAGCATTGGATTGGAAAATATGAAAGAACTTATGAAAATTAAGTGTTAGAACACAATGGTCTATTGAGAAGGGGGTGAATAAGTAGATATTAAAAATTTTAGTTCTTCAACCCTTTTGTAGATTCAAACTTAACTTCAAATGTGTAGATTGAAATACTAACAGATATAATAGCCACAAGCACAAGAGAGATCAACACATAACATAGTATGTACGTGGAAAACCCAATATGGGAAAAACGATAGTGAGAAATGTTTCTAGGATCTAATGTCCTAACCAAGCCTCACAAGCTTCAAAGTTCAGTTACAATGTTTAGGGCTGCAACCCAAGGAAGTAACAACTCCCTGTTTAGAAGCTACAACTTCAAGTATGTTACTACACCCTATTTTGAGCTACAACTCAGTGCAAAATGGAGGCTACAACCTCATACAAATTTTTGCAATATACTCTACATAAAATGGTTCTACAAAACCTAAGATGCATCAGTACAACACATAAGTTCTTTCTCTCTCAGTTCTCCCTTACTCCACTATAACCAACTACATGAATTTTTAGATTTTTCTTTCTATTATAGTTCACCTTCCTCTGCATTTAGATACTCTCATTCATTCTCCATTTTTGATAATTCACCTCATTCAATTCATATACATTGGAATCACTATTAGGGTTTTTCAACTTGCGACCTACTTTCGTAAATGTTAGAGCATCGAGCCACACACACATATTGTCTAGCTCGTCAGATATCACCATACCTTTGCATCAAGCCACACAAAATTTTATTCTGGTGCAAATAATTTTCTAAGAATAACATATGTCAAACCCTAGAATATGATATGAATTTAATGAATTCTTGTGATCATTCGATTTGATTCTGATCGTGATCACCTTTGCAATCTGTTATGTCATCTTGAAGATCAAATCTTCATTTAAATGGTCATTGAGGTAGTTGCACAAAATTAATTCTTTCTCCTATGTCATTTTTCATACCACAACCTCACTTACACTTGTCATAGCCATTTTAGATCTTTGCATTTGAACTTTGGCCATTAATTTGTTCCTTCGTGCCTTGATCCTATGATTAACATTCACTGCTATGCCTTTAAACCTTGACCGTTGGATAATCAGTCACTTCAACCACTGTCATCAATCTATCATAACATCCAGTCATTGGGGCTTCATTTAGACTCCCACAAATACAAGCAGGTCACACTGATGTGCTTGCCATGTTATCTAACTGGGCCCACAACCTAAATATCATCAACACATCATTCGCAACACCGATGTGAAATGACATATCGAGCAGTCATTCATTGCCATCTATTAACCATCATAACACTCGGTTCCCATAGTTGGCATCATACTCCTATCCCATTTCTCAAGTGATCCCAACCATCCATGCAACACCCATGTCACTATCATAACTAACATCACCATCCATGCAGATAAGGTCCCACCAAGACACATTTCCACTGCTTGCACAATTCTGGAGCATCAAAATGGAATCTACAATATTCCCAACAAGTCTCCCAAAAAATACTTAAATATTAACTCCCAACACTCCAAGTGGTTTGGAACATTAGAAATCCTTTTAATCATCGTCCAATGTCTTTCCAACATACTTGGTCTCCCCGATATGTTTCCTCTACCACTTTGCTCATTGGGATAAGTCGGTGAGACTTTCTCTAAAAATAGTCACTAAGTTGGGAGGTTTCAAAACTTGAGAACCCCTCAACATAGGTTAGGAAAACTTGGAACTCCATGACTCCATTCATTTTCGCTGTCCTTATCACTCCATTAGCTAGGTTGCCAAGTCGAGAGGTTACAAAACTTGAGAACCCCACAAAATAGGTTAGGAAAACTTGGAACTCCACGACTCCTTGCAACTTTGGCCTTAGATTGAGAGCATGAACCAATGAAAGAGGACATTTTCATTGACATCACGACCTACCCAATACTTGTCTAAAAATATCTTAAGAAACCCAATCAATATTCCAACAATCTCCCTTACATGATTTTCACTTTTGATATCAATGACAACAATAGTCCAACAATCTCCCCCTTTGGCATTGATGGAAAAACTCTAACTGTTCGATCAGGCACCACTGAAACTCAATGCTAATTTGATTGACACAATGTAACACTGCAACTCCCCCTATGACATACATCTCATCTCATCTTTTTAGCAACACATTTCTCCCCCTTTGACATCAATGGAAAAGGGTACACTCCTTAAGAAAGGCTTCAATTTTGAATGCTACAACCATCAAGTCGTTAGAAATGCTCCAATTTTAAATTCTACAATTTTCATGACTTGATCACATTAGTCTTAACCAGGGTTGAATAACTGATCAATGAAGCTTCCCCTAGATACATTCCCTATCGCTAGAGATTAGTGATATGAAGTGGGAGAAACTACTCCCAACTTTTTCCTTAGGTATTCAAACTGCTCTGTAGGAAGGGGTTTTGTAAATATATCAGCAACTTGTTCCTTGGTGGGAATATACTCCATGCTAACTTCTTTATCTGCAACTTTTTATTTTTCTCTAATGAAGCGATACTTGATTGATATATGCTTTGTTCTGGAGTGCATCACTGGATTGTTTGAGATATTAATGGCACTTGAATTATCACAAATAATCGAAATGGGCTCATTGTACTCTACCTTGATGTCCTTTAAAGTTTACTTCATCCATAAGACTTGAGGGAAACAAGCAGTTGCTACAACATATTCTGCTTCTACAATAGAAAGAGTAATAGACTCTTGTGTTTTGCTTATCCAGGAAACCAATTTGTTTCCCAAGAAGAATGTGCCTCCACAGGTACTCTTTCTGTCATCCACACTACCTGCCCAATCTGCATCTGTATATGTTAATGTGAAATCTTTGCATTTAGAATACCATAAACCATAGTCAACAGTACTTTTGATGTATCTAAATATTCTCTTTACTACATTGACATGAGATTCTTTTTGGTTCTACCTAAAACCGAACTACCATGCAAACTACATTCATTATATTAAGCCTTGATGCAGTTAGATATAGTAGACTTCCAATCATTGATCTATACAAAGTCTGATTTGCATCAGGTGACTCATCTAATTTACTCAACTTGCAGCTAGTAATCATGGGAGTATTGACTAGTTTACAATCCTCCATGCCAAAATTTTTAAGCATTTCTTTTGCATACTTGGTTTGTGATTTAAAAATACCTTTATCAGTTTGTGTAATTTGCAAACCAAGAAAAAATCTGAGTTCTCCTAACATGGACATTTCAAACTCATCTTGCATGTTTGTGGAAAATATTTTGCACATTACATCACTGCTACCACCAAATATAATATCATCTACATAAACTACAATAATGATCATTTGCTTACCCTTAGATTTGAGATATAGATTGCTATTAGCACAACCTTTCTTGAATCCTCGTTGTTGTAGATATTGATCTAATCTTGAATACCAGGCCCTTGGTGCTTGCTTCAAACCATACAATGCTTTCCTAAATTTGCAAACCTAATCATCATCCTTTAATAGCTAAAAAGCTTCTGGCTGCTCAACATATACTTCCTCTTCAAGGTTTCCATTTAAAAATGCAGATTTGACATCCATTTGATATACCTTAAAACCTTTATACACAAAAAATGCAAGAAAAATTCTAATAGCTTCTAATCATGCAACTAGAGCAAACATTTCTTCAAAATCAATTCCTTCTACTTGTGAATATCCTTTGCACACTAATCTTGCTTTGTTTCTAACTACAACTCCATCTTCATTCAGCTTGTTTCTGAATACCCATTTTGTGCCAATTATATTCTTGCTTGATGGTTTACGAACCAATTCCCAAGTTTTTTTCTTTTCAATTTGATTGAGTTCCTCTTCCATTTCTCTTAACCAACTTTCATCCTTACTAGCTTCATCAAAACTTGTTGGTTCAATCTAAGACAAGAGAGAAAAATTTACTTGTTCCTTATCCTTTGCAAGTCTCCTTCTAGTTTGCACTCCTGCATTCTTATCACCGATTATCTGATCTAGAGGATGATTTTTTTGCACATATTTTGTAGTAGCATGTTCAGGCTCTTACTCATTCTATTCTTCTTGTTCCCCATCTTCAACTCATGCACCTATGTCATCTTCATATAACTCACTTTCAAGATTGTTTCTTCTAGGTTGACCCTGATTTGCACTTTCATCAACTCTGACATGTACACTCTCTACAATTCTATGCAATCTTTTATTATAACACTTATAAGATTTTCCTTGGTTGGAATAACCCAAGAATATCCCCTCATCACATATTGACTCAAAACTTCCTAAGTTGTCATCTTCTCTTTTAATATAGCACTTACTACCAAATACCTTGAAATGCTTGACTGATGCAGGCCACCCAAACCATAATTCATATGGCATTCTACCACGGTTAGATATTATAAGTGTTATGTTATGAATGTATATAATAGTTTGTACTACTTCTTTCCAAAATTTATCTACCAATTTTTCCTCATTCAACATAGCCCTGGCCATCTCCTTCACAATTTTGTTTCTTCTCTCTACTACACCATTTTGTTGTGGTGTTATTGGGGCTGAATACTGGTCTTGATTCCATGATCTTCATAATATTCCATGAATTCTCTTGACATGAATTCTCCACCTCTGTCTGACCTGAGACATTTAATTCTTCTCCTAGTCATATTTTCTACCATCTTCCTATAACTTTTAAATTCTTTAAAAGCCTCAACGTTCTCCCTCAAAAATTTAACAAATTCCATTCTGGTATAGTCATCAATCAACAACATGAAATATCTTTCTCCTTGAAATGCTCTATTCCTCATTGGACCACCTAGATCAGCATGGATTATTTCCAAGGATTTTGTAGTATAGTAATCCTTTGTGGGAAATTTAGACTTTGTTTTCTTTCCTTCCTGACAGCCTTGATAGATGATGTTATCAGGATTTGCAATCTTAGGCATATTTCTAACCAAGCCTTTTGAAAATTATTTTCACCATGTTGTCAAAATTTACATGTCCTAGTCTTATATGCCACATCCAACTTTCATCTGCTTGACTGATTAGACATGTTTGGCCTTCCACTTCACATAGATTGTAGAGATTACTATTAGTCCTTATCCCTTGAGCAATTGTTTTACAATTCAATCTTATCTTGCAGCCATCAAAATCAAATACAACTTTGTATCCATTATCACACATCTAGTTGATGCTAAGAAGATTGTGTTTTAGACCTTCCACATAGAGAACATCTTTAGTTTTTTTCTTTCCATCTATGCTCAGAATTCCTCTACCACAGATCTTGACAATAGTATTATCACCTAGACTTACTGAACCTCCTTTTTTCATTTCAAGCTTAATGAATTTATTGTTATCTCCAGTCATGTTCTTGGAGCAACCACTATCAATAATCCATAGATCTTGTTCCTTTGCATGTAAAGCCATTTGGGAAATCATACATTGAGCAACACAAGATCCCTACTCTTTTTCATTCCATATCTTCTTGGGCTTCTTCTCAGTTTTCTTTTCTTCTATCTTAGAATTCTTATTTCCTTTCTCTTTATTAGCAGGTGAGGATTTCTTCTTCTTAGTTTTCACACTTGGTCCTGTAAATCTTGCTCTACAATTTCTAGTTATATGACCAAATTTTTTGTAGCTATAACAAATAATATCCATATCAACCAAGGGAGAAAATGGATTCTTGCTTGCAAATTTTTTATTCTCCCTTGGAATGATTCTACATTCTCTAGCCCTATGACCAAAATTGTTACAGGTATAGCAATACCCATTGAAATACAATGAGTACCTGGTGTATACACCTAAAAATGATCACATCACAATAGTCTGGTAATTAATTAAATATTTTTAATATTTAATTAGATCTCTAAATTCAATCTGTGTATAAATAAGTCTAAATAATTTATTTATATTGTTCATTCTTTCATTTCGATTAAATAAATAAGTTTATTTAATCACTTTTCTTATCCATTTCTTAATTAATTAAATAAACATTATGATTTATTTATATTAATTATCATATATAATCTTGGCTTGCATATTTTATTCAAATAAAGATTAAATATTCTTCTTTTCTAAAAATCCTCTAAATTTCATTCACAATTAAATATTCTAAAATATTTAATTAAATTCTTCTAAAGTCTATTCGTAATTAAATATTCCAAAATATTTAATTAAATCTTCTAATGTCTATTCACATCAAATATTTCTAAAATATTTTAAATCCTCAAACTCACACAAAATTAAATAAATTTATTTATGTAATATTGGATTATCTTCAACAACCATGAAACAAACTTCAAAACAAAAAATTAATTTCTCTGTTTCTGAGCAAAGTTGTTCCTGTGGGTTGAAGAAAAACCTCCATTCTTCTCTCCAACCTCCCAACATCTTCCATCTTCCTCTCAACCTCTCAATCTTTCACCATTCAAATTTACCAGACAATCTCATACCCATTGATCTTTGCCAGCTAGGCTCTTGCCTATGAAAATCTATAAAAAAGACTACTGGGTCTTTGAAAATAGAGAAGCTTTTGTACGGGAAAACTATAGCCAATTTGCATAGCACAGCCTTCCAGCATCTATAGCCTCTAGAATCATAGCATAGCATAGTTTAGAATATTAGCAATTCATATCATGGTTTATCATCTCCATATCATAGCTTCAATTGCATCCATAATCCACAGCCCCTGTGCATAATCTACAGCCCCTGTGCATATCCGTATATCAACATTTCACTCCACCAACATATAGGATAGAGAAGTACTCTCCCTTTGCATACTCATTCTACAGGTTGCCATTCTAAGAAGCTTTGCTTATACAATCTAAGAGCAGCAGCTTCAAGCAAATCCCTGGAGATAGAGGACAATGGAATGACTCTAAAGAAGCTCTATTTGAATTCTCTTTGATTTCATATTTTATTTAGTTTTCTTTGGTTTAATGTTGCATTGGTGTGTTTTTATTATCTTATTTTGATACTAACATTTCCTACACACATTTTTGGCGCCCACCGTGGGGCCTTTGCCCCCAATTTTAACATCTTTTTGCAGATTTTTCTGACAGGTTACAACTGGAAGAGCGTAATAGCGCATCAAACATGCTTCAGTGAAATTCACACCTAGTTTAGTGCTCTCTAATCATCCTACAACGCTCTTTAAGCATCCTGTAGTGCCCTTGAATGATCCTGCAGTGCCCTTGACAGATCTTACAATGCTCTTTAAGAATCTTGCAACGCCCTTGACAGATCCTACATCGCTCTTGATGTCTGTTTTAGCACATTTTTTATTTTCAGCATAGATTTTTTAAAGTCTACAAATTGTAATATGTAATTTAAATACGATTTGACTGGATCTGACGCAACCGCGGCCAGTAAGAACTTTAAAAAGAATGAAGCAATCCTAGGATAGTCACTTAATTAGAATGAAACAATCCTAGGATAGTCACTTAATTGGAATGAAGCAATCCTAGGATAGTTACTTAATTAGAATGAAGCAATCCTAGGATAGTCACTTAATTGGAATGAATCAATCCTAGGATAGTCACTTTATTTTTTTTATTTTGGACTAAAAAGAACTCCATGTCTTTGTGAAGCAATATCTTCACCTAGCATAGAAAATTGTTCATTTGGGCTTAAAATTGAACTCTTGTTTGCTTTGTTTAAAACAGTGATAGGCCTATGCTCTCCCCTTAACTAGGTGATCAAAATGCCAAACTCATCTATTTCATTTCATACAATTTCAAGCTTTGATAATACCTTTTAGAGAGCCTGCTCTTGTGGGAAAAAGTACTCACCCAAGAGGAATGACTCAAGTGGGTTCAAGCCAAAGCCAGGCTATTCCGCCCCACTATAAAATTTAAAGCAAATATGGGGAAACCCTCTTTTCCTGGTAGTGTGCAAGATAACCATCCCCAAAGCCTTTGTTCTAAAGTTTGGAAGGTCTCTCGAGGGAGTATATCATTTGCTGCACCAAACGAAAATCCTTACTAAGAACTTAGTGTAGTATCCAACCGAAATTAGTTTATGAACATCATAATAATCACAGTGCAGGGGAGGGAAGAATCTACCCCAAGATACTCACCATATAACTTCCAAGGACCATTTGCTTAGGGTATCTAGTATCCATTTCCATCACTTTGAGTACGCACCTGGAAAAGACAAAAACACGGGTGCCCTTTTGGGGGTGACACGGTTGTGTGAGATGACACAGTTTTAAGATGTGGGCTGTTGATTATTATGGTGACCTACTTGAGTACTAAGAGTGAGTCTGCTTGAACTATCTGTCATGTGTAAAACCTGTGAAAACAATTTTTGAAAAACATTTTGATCATACACTTGATGTTTAGTATAGGACTTAAAAAAAACTATTCTACAACTTGCTTGATATGTTTTCAAAACATTAATTCGGTAAAGATCATCCAAAACTCACAATTACTTTGATTACCCTCATGTTAAGAGATTGGAAATCCACAACCTTTTTTAAGAAATCCATTCTCAAATGAATCAAAAAGCCAAAGAAACCACTTAGCTACAAGAAACTATTGAAGAAAAGATGATTCTTGTACCAAATTTGAAAGGTCTTACGTGAACATAGAACCTTTATCCATCGATATCATGATTGTGTTAGAGGTTTCACTGACGATTATGCTGTAGAACCATTATACTCACAAGCTTTCTTTCAAAGAAGAGCCCTTTCTCAAAGGTGCAACCACAGTCAACGTATTTTTTCTTCTTATCTACCACAACCCTCAATTGAATATCTCACTTAGCCAAATCATTCACTAATCTTGAAAACAAACTAGGCTATTTAATACACTTATCATTTTTTGAGACTAGGATAAAATCTCAAAAAAGTGCATCTTTTCAAACAAGCTTTTTATTATTGATTCAACTTCCCCAATAGGATTCTGATATCCTTTCATCTTGGAAGCCACAATCAAGAGTTAGAAACATCATTTGATCATATCATAAGATTTTCATCTTATTAGATCAAGACATCATCATTTTTGCACTTATAAAACTGTGATCTAAGTCTAGAAGAACATTTCAAAAGCATATGCCTATTGTCCACTTTACAACATGGGTGATAGGGAAGAAAATCATTTTCATAGGTTTCGTACTGGGAATAGTTCAAATGATGAAATAACCGATGAAATGATTCAAGAAGTTGAATAGGATCCACAGTTTCACATAATTTTGGACAAGATCTTAGAGCGAGATAAAGAAGGCTACTTTTTTTTTTTAGCAAACCAAGGTGCCAAATTGCCCTCTAACTACAATATGGAGAAAATTAAGGAAGATCCCAAAAAGACTAAAACTCCATTAAATGATCTTAGTAGTTTTCCCCAACAAATAAGAGCACTCCAAAGGAAAATCAAGGAAATACAAGGGGGCACAACTATGAAGTCCTTTGATGGAAATATAAATGTAACCTCTTCTCCTCCAAAAGCAACATCATCCAAATTCAATGTTTTTGAATTTTTGCAAAGGTTAAATGAGAAGCCTAAATCTAAGCCATCAAATAAAATTGACCAATCATGTCATGTCATGCATTTATCTTCATCCCCCATAATTCAAAATGAACCTCACGATTCCATTCAATCACCTTCTTCTATCATATCCTTTACATCCAATGATTCATTTCAATCTACACATCTTGATCAAAACATTATACAAACCCTTCCTATCTTTGATCAAGATCCCATCTCTCAAGAACCATATGATGATCCCCTCCTTTCATTATCCACCCATGATAATCCTCTTCCATCTCAAGAACAAAATGTTCTTCCAAGTTATCCTTCCACTTCATCTAATCAATCCATACCATCCCATGATTCTATTGCATCACAAGAGCATGATAGTTCTTTCGTCCTATCTAATGATGTCTTACCAATTGATGATCAAGATATGATTTCTACAAAATTTCACGATTCCCTTCCTCATCAAGATCAATATATGCTTCCATTCAAGGATACCCTTTCATCCCATGAAGATGATTATCCTTATCATGATCAAGATATGCCTTTCATACCACTTCATAATCCTTTTCCAAGTCAAGATCAAAACACTCCATCATCCCCATGTCAAGAGCCTATCATACCTATTCAAGTTATCCATGAACCCCACACCTATAAATTGGGATCCTCCACCTTTATCCATTCTGGTTTACTTCCAACACCTATCCTCTCATCCATATCATATCCTCCTCAAAATGGACTTGCATCTTGTTTTACAAACAATACATATCCCATTGGTAAACAAATGTGTCAAAGTATGAATTACAAAGGAAAAGGATTAGGCCTTCATGAGCAAGGTATCCTAGAACCCCTTTCTGTTCAAAGAAACCCATATCACCATGGCCTTGGTTATACACCTAAGTGTCCTAGTCCATCAAACCTTCCATCTATCCTAGGTCCTCATCCTAGTTCATCACACCTTCCATCTATCATAGGTCCTCATCCTAGTCCATCAAACCTTCCCTCTATCCTAGGTCCATATCCTATTTCTCAAGATCAACAAAGACACACATCCTTGATGCCCTTTCAAAATTATACCCATATTAACTCATCCATAATACCTCCATATCATTGACCTCAATCCACCCCCCCCATTGCTCTTGGAAGCAATTTGGGTGCCAAATATCAAAAGCTTCTATATCAAAATCCACATGTATCAAAGGATCAGCATGTCTCCTCAAGGAGACATGCAAAAATAAAAGAAAATTTGATTCAAAATCAAAAGAAAAATCTAAAAGGCCACAAAGGCCCATCAAAGAAAAAAGGAAATTTTCAAAGACCACAAAGGTCCATAAATCAAAAAGAAAAATGTCAAAGGCCACAAAGGTCTACAAAGCAAAACTCAAAGTCAAAAGTCATGTGGATTCCTAAAAGTTTCATAAAAGCAATAAAATCTAAATTGGCATCTAAATTTGCTAATCCAAAAGCTTCCTCCAATTTTTCATCTAATAACCTATCACCTTCCAAATCCATTTTTCCTTCATCACTCCACCGCCCTTCAAGGTGTGTGCCAATGTTGATCTTTCCAACCTTTCCATCTATCCATCAACAGGCCTTCCAACTTCCTATCCATTATCCAACATTCATACCCCATCATTCTCCTTTAATCCAAACTTTTGCATAAGTCCTTAGATTCTTCCATCATATCATTAATCTGCCAACATTTAGGATTCTAATTCCGATTGCCATGGTTTATTAGAGGGATATTTGGTTGTGAAACTTGATGCTTAAGTCCTTCCTCCATCTCCCTATCATCCATATCCTATCATCCATATTCCTCTTGCACTCTACACTTAGGGGCAAGTTTCATCCATCTTATCATTCATGGTCATTATCCTTTCTATGCCCATTCCTTACATTTCCACCTTTGATCTTGACAAGGTTAAGGATCTTCTTGAACATCATATATCTTATCTTATACACTTTATCCATATCTTTCATACCATATCTTTCATCTTATCCATATTCCATCATTCTTACTAAATACATCCTTTCTTCCTTTCCTCGATCTTGATGAGGAATAGGGGAAAAATACTTGGGCCTTGTGTCTGTATCTTATCTAGTTGATCTTGATCATCACCATTCATTATCTTTATCCTTTCTTTCTTCCATTCCATATCCCCTAGCTTATCAAAATCCATGTCATCATGTCCCTTTGCAACCTTGAATCTTATCATACACATCATATTTAAGCCTAGCTACAAAACATTATCCAATCCTCATATCTTTTATTTCAATCAATCATCAACAATCATCAATCTTATCGTACTTAGGGGAATCAGTGATCCTAAGTACTTATCAACATCATGCCTTATGGAATCAATCATTCATGGAATCTTAATCAATCAACCATTATCATCTCATTTCATCTTAAATATAAAAATACAAAAAAATGAAAAAAAGTCCTGAAAAAAATACATAAAAATCAGAAAAAGTCTTGAAAAAAAAGTGCAATAAAAACAAGCAGTGAAAACCTGGCAAATAGGCGCTACTTGTGATCAAAATGGGCTCATCTATCTATTAGCTTATGTCTTCCATTCGCTTCACGGTATCATCTCTCTATATCTATCATCTGTACATATCTATCATATCCATATCATGCAATGGGAATCCTTGTGTTTCATCATGGCTTGATGAAATTTGTACATATCCATCATATTTAGGTTATGTTTACACTGGGGGCAGAAACACAGACTAAACAAGAGAGGGGCAATGAGCTTTTAGAACATCAAAAATGGACAAATGACAGTTTGACAAAACGCAACATACATTGACGCATCAAATCAACCACAACACCAACACGATCACTCAATGCCAATGAAATCAAACAACATGGTCAACAAAACGTTAATCAAAACACGAACATCAATGTTGATAACTAAGTTGGATGATCTTAATTTGAATAATGTTTGGAAATACTTTAGGCAGAATTTGAATTGTTGGTTGATTTTCTATCATATCTCTGGAGCAAATCGATGATGTACTGAACTAGAAAAGCAAGGAAGGAGTATGATTTTTCTTTGTCTGTTGTTTGTAAGGAAATCATTAGTACTATGCAAAGTCGCAAGACATGCTCTACCAAGTATCATTGATGACATTTCAGAATTTGCATGGGAAATAGGTTAACTCTTGTCTGTTTATGCAAGCAATACTCAGGTCATTTCGGTTCAATTATACCTAGATGCTTGTATTAACTTGCTATATTAAAATTCATGAAAGCAATACTCAGGTTATCACTGGTGCTAACATACCCTTTGATGCTTGTATTAACTTTCAACATTTCAAAGCTCTATGATGATACAAAAAGCACAAATAAGCTCTTAGAATGGCAATATTGTATAGATATCCTCCATGGTTAGTATAGATTACATTCATTCTAGAATCTGTATTTCGCATTTATAGATTTTCCCAAAAGCTGGCAAAGTATCAAATGTTTCATATCTTTTCAAATAAAATGATTAAGTACATTTTGACATTCACAAAAACATCATCACATACATTTTTCATACATATTTGCATTCATAAAAAAAAAACAAAGCATATATCATAATCAAAACATTCATGGGCATTCATAAATGGTGTCATCCATCATTTCAAATTCATATTCATACAATCATTCATCAATAAATTGCAATCATATCATAGCATTTTCATAACTAACAAATCATGCATACATATACATCATGAGCATAACATCGTGAAACAATCACATAAAACATCATGCATACAGAAAATAGATGCATTCATCACATAATAAATCATCACTGCATATCATATATCTCAAAAATGAATGTCAAAATGTACAAAGGTGTCAAATAATATACATCATCAAAAATGGGATCATATCAATATGTATACAAATGTCTCAACAGAGTATCAATAAGACATCATGCACAAATGCACTATGAAGTGCTATCCTCTGATGGTGCTGGTCTGGGACCTGTCCCACCTACACCTGATGGACCTGCTCCACCTGCCCTTGATGAACCTTCTGGAGGTAATGGTTGTGATACACCCCTGCTAGTAGCCCGAGAGTGACTACGAGTAGACCGAGATTGTGTATAACTCATTCTCCGCTCAGGTGGCACTGCATCATGATACCTGGTCCTATAGAACTCTGCCTCCCGGGTGGCCCTGGTCACTTCTCTCATCATGTCACCAATCAAGGTACCTACTGCTACTCTCTACAGACTGTCAGCTAGGGCCATGGCCTGCTCATCCTACTATCTAGTTGTATCTCTATTGGCTGTAACTATCGTAAACTGTCCCTGTAGCTGCATAACCAAAGTTTGTGCCTGTGCTAACTGATCCTGTAAGCTCTGTACTCTACTCTGCAAGGTAGATATCTGACTCGGCACCACTGGATCTACTGAAGATGATGGAGCTGAATGTCTCATCCGCGATCCACCTCTGCCACCACCTCTGCCACCACCTATGCCGCTACCTCTACCACCTCCTCCACCTCTATCACCCCCACTCTCCTCGTCACTACTATCTCCATCCCCATCTGACTCATCATCATCATCCTCCTCGGAGTCATCACCCTCTAAAGCCGCCTCTCGCTATCGCCTATGTCCCCCTATATGTGCTCTCTGCTCTGTAACTAGAGCGGCAGGCTCATCAGGATCAAATAATCATGGCATAGGATGTTCTAGCACATACTGACCATACTCTGGAGTCATCCCCCCGTCAAGAATATTAGCTCTGTAGTCCCACGCCTATACTCCCAAACTGGTGAACTCTGCCACTGCTGCATCATATGAAATCCATGGACCCCACACTGTAATCTCCTGCTACTGACACGCATAAATAGAAGAACCATGTGGCATACCCTGAGGCCGACCATACTGTCGCCACAATCGACTAAGAAGAAATCTCTCAATAATCCCAGGAGTACGACCAATCAAATATCTAGCAATAAATACATAGGGCATCTCCCTAGCATCCTTTGACCATGCCTCACAATCTACATAGGGCCGCCAGCATACTGTCTCGAGATCATCCAGAAGACGCTGCCAATGATCTAGTTTTCCCAACCTCAGTTGAGCAATGACATTGGTATATCTAAATCTATACGGTCGACCGATAGGCCACTGTCCTCGAGTCAATGGTCACATAATGGTAAAGTGCTCCCATGCCCATATCTGTGAAAGTGAACAACCGACAGCTAAACTTTGGCCTCCACCATAAAAAATATGGTGTAGCTCATCATATAAGTGTGCAAGCATGCATGATCCCCAAGCATATCGTGTACCCTACATCACCATACTCTCAAGTACACGACCCCACCCTACTGCAAAACCCTTCGACCTATGGTCAGGGCACAGAACACCTCCAATGAAGCCTACAAGTATGGAAGGTAAAGGCGCATATGAATCCATCATCTTCGTCCATGATATATAATAAACCTGCTCCACCTATCCCTGATGACCCTTAGGCATGTCAAGTAACGAGGTCAGTCTGTATGCCTCGATCACATCTCTATCCACCTGTACAAACTGCAGAATCAACCTCCATGTCTTTGGGAATCACTCTCATAACTGCAAGATGCTCAATCTCTCCTATTGAATATCAAGTCAAAGCAAAATCAATATCAAATCATCACGACAAATCAATCAAATCTGAACTTATCAACCTATTTGTTTTTCATCATCATGAAATTTTTTTTTATCAAAATCCTGTTTGTTTTTAACAACTTTAGAAGCAAACTTATCAACCTATTTGTTTTTCATCATCATGAAAAACAAATTTATCAAAATCCTGTTTGTTTTTAACAACCTTAGAAGAAAACTTATCAAACAACTATTTGTTTTTCATTAACTTGAAAGCAAATTTATCAGTTACTATTTGTTTTCCAACAACCTTGGGAACAAATTTATGAAACAAACATCATCAAAATTGGGGCATTTTATCACATTATATCATTGCAGGGGCAATTTAGGTCATCAATTTTTCATCTCATGTCTTTCCATGTAAAATTCTTCACATCATCATTTTCGAACGATGAATCGACATCTTAAAAATCATAAAAATTGAAAAATTCCACCAAATCTAAAAATTCAAAAAAATTCACAAAAATCAAAATCTTATCGATTCATCATCTGAGGGGGAATATACCTATCAACATTCGACAATCAACATCTGGGGAAAATTTCAAAATTCTTTGAACTAATGCGTGAAAACACATCACTTCAAAGAGGGGCAAAATGTATACACCTAAAAATGGTCATATCACAATAGTCTGGTAATTAATTAAATATTTTTAATATTTAATTAGATCTCTGAATTCAATCTATGTATAAATAAATCTAAATAATTTATTTATATTGTTCATTCTTTCATTTTGATTAAATAAATAAGTTTATTTAATCACTTTTCTTATCCATTTCTTAATTAATTAAATAAACATTATGATTTATTTATATTAATTATCATATATAATCTTGGCTTGAATATTTTATTCAAATAAAGATTAAATATTCTTCTTTTCTAAAAATCCTCTAAATTTCATTCACAATTAAATATTCTAAAATATTTAATTAAATTCTTCTAAAGTCTATTCGCAATTAAATATTCCAAAATATTTAATTAAATCTTCTAATGTCTATTCACATCAAATATTTCTAAAATATTTTAAATCCTCAAACTCACACAAAATTAAATAAATTTATTTATTTAATATTGGATTATCTTCAACAACCGTGAAACAAATTTATTTTATTTATTTAATATTTGATTTCATATTTGATTTAGTTTTCTTTGGTTTAATGTTGCATTGGTGTGTTTTTATTATCTTATTTTGATACTAACATTTCCCACACACACCTGGTCATGTAGTTTCCTTCAGCTAGATGAGGTGATCTTCTTTTCCTAGGCCTCTTTGGATAGTGTACTCTTGTGAATCCATCATTTTTTTCTCTTTTTACATTTTGTATCTTCTTTTGTTGATCAGGAACTATCTAGTTGTCGTCCTTGTCTTTGACTGGTTTCTTTTCTTTGTCATATTTTTGTTCATCTTTAGAAGCTTCCTCCTTGTCAGATTTTTCTTCACTTGGGACTGATTTTTGTCCTGCTCTAAATCTTTCGTAAATTTTTGCAAAGACATCCATAAATGAATTCTTCCCTTTTTCCAAACCTAAACTAGATTTCTCTTTATTTGCAGGCTTTTGTGTACTGATCGATTCATTCAGAATATCTATACTACCTTTCAACTTTAGTCCATTTCTTGTATGCTCATTGGCCTTCTCCAATTCTTTCCTTAGGGAAACTATTTCTGCCTCAAGTTTCAAGCATCTATCTATCTCATATTGCAATGTAGATTTCATGGCATCCTCAATTCTTTTAAGCTCTTCTACATGAACTTTCAGTCCTACTAACACTTTATTGGACTCTTCAAGTTCTTGTGTTAATCTGTCAGTCTCCTTTTGAGCATTCCTTTTGAGCTCCTTGTTTTCTCTCTTAAGATCATCATATCTGTCTCTTAGTTCATCAAGATCTTCAAGAGCACTAATTAGTTCTCCTTCAAGATCAACAACTACCTCCTCTTCTCCTTCATATGAGTCCTCAATTTGTGTATCTTCCCAATCCTTAGTTTCTTTAGTCATGAATAGAAATTCTCTTCTATCATCTCTCATTAAAAGGGCATGGACTTGATCATCTTCTGAACAATCAGTAGCATTAGAAACTTCACTTTCTTCATTGATGTACAAGCTCTTCTTCTTCTTTCCAAAGTTCTTTCTTCTAGGGTAGATTTTTTTCTTCTTTCTACTATCAAATTATTGCTTGGAACTATCTTCTTTACCATATGGACACCTTGAAGAAAAATGGCATATTCTACCATAGTTAAAACACTTAAGAGGGAGCATACCTTTATAATTGTTAGATCCTCTTCTTATCCTTCTTATGAAATTTGCTTCTTCCTCATCAGTTTCTTCATGATCAGATGCAATGACAACTACTTTTTATTTCTTATCAGCTTCATCTTTGTCTTTCTTGACAAACTTAAATGCAGCTTCTCTCCTAGATGATTTAGCACTTGGCATTCTCATCTCATCTATAGTAATTATTTCATGCACCTAATCAAGAGTAATTTTATCAATTTCTCTTCCCTCTTCAATAGTAGAAATCTTGACATCATATTTAGTTGTCATGGACCTAAGAAATTTCAACACATCTTCTTCTTTCAGATCTACACCATATCCTTTAATGGAATTTACCACATCATCAACTCTTTGAAGATAGTCTACAATCTTCTCTTCTTCGGTCATCGTCAAGCCTTCAAATTTTTCTCTCAGCACTTGTAACTTTTTGCAACTTCACTTTGGTGTCACCTTCATAGATTTTCTTAAATTTTTCCCAAACATCGTAATCAGTTTTACAATGCATAACTTTGCTATGCATAGAGTCAAGAAAATTGTTCATAATAATAAACCAAGCTTTAATATTGTCCTCATGAATCTTCTTTGGTGTAGGATCAGTAGGAATAGCAGTAGGAATAGTATATTGGGTCTCAACACATTCCCAAACTTCAATTCCAAGAGAGACTAAGTATCCTCCCATTAATGAGCTCCATTTAGCATAGTTTGTTCCATCAAACTTAGGTGGCTTGTTTGATCCTTCCTAAAATGCCATTGTGTTCACCTATCCAAGATCTACCCGAGCTGGTTAAGCTTCTCCTAGGGATCCTAGTACTCTGATACCAATTGTTAGAACACAATGATCTACTGAGAGGGGGGTGAATCAGTAGATATTAAATTTTTAGTTCTTCAACCCTTTTGCAGATTCAACCTTAACTTCAAATGTGTAGATTGAAATACTAACATATATAATAGCCACAAGCACAAGAGAGATCAACACATAACATAGTATGTACATGGAGAACCCAAGATTGGAAAAACCATGGTGAGAAATGTTGCTAGGATCTACTATCCTAATCCAGCCTCACAAGCTTCAAAGTTCAGTTACAATGTTTAGGGCTACAACCCAAGGAAGCAACAACTCCTTGTTTAGAAGCTACAACTTCAAGGATGCTACTACACCCTATTATGAGGTACAAATTAATACAAAATGGAGGCTACAAACTCATACAAAGTTTTGCAATATACTATGCATAAAATGGTTCTACAAAACCTAAGATGCATCAATACAAAACATAAGCTCTTTTTCTCTCTCTCTCTCTCAATTCTCCCTTACTCCACTGTAACCAACTACATGAATTTTCAGATTTTTATTTCTATTATAGTTCACATTCCTTTGCATTCAGATAATCTCATTCATTCTCCATTTTTTATAATTCCCCTCAGTCAATTCTTATAAATTGGAATCACTATAAGGGTTTTTCAACTTGCAACTTACTTTCATAAATGTTAGAGCATCAAGCCACACACACATACTGTCCATCTCGTCAGATATCACCATACCTTTGCATCAAGCCGCACAACATTTTATTCTAGTGTAGAGAATTTGATAAGAATAACATTTGTCAAACCCTAGAATTTCATATGATTTTAATGCATTCTTGTGATCATTTGATTTGATTCTAATCATGATCACCTTTGCAATTTGTTCCATCGTCTTGAAGATCAAATCTTCATTTAAATGGTCGTTGAGGTAGTTGCACAAAATTAATTCTTTCTCCTGTGTCAGTTTCCAAACCACACCCTTGCTTACACTTGTCATAGTCATTTCAGATCTTTGCATTTGAACTTTGGCCATTGATCTGTTCCTTTGTGCCTTGAACCTATGATCAACATTTAATGTTGTGTCTTTAAACACTGATCATTAGATAATCGGTCGATTAAACCACCATTGTCGATCTATCATATCATCCAGTCACTAGGACTTCATTCAGACTCCCACCAATACAAGTAAGTCACATCGATATGCTTTCTATGTTATCTAACCGGGCCCACAACCTACATGTCATCACCATGTCATTCACAACACTGATGCGAAATGCCATATCGAGCAATCATTCATTGCCATCTGTTAACCATTGTAACACTCAGGTCCCATAGTCGGCATCATACTCCTATCCCATTTCTCAAGTGATCCCCACCATCCATGCAACATCCATGTCACTATAATACAACTGACATCACCATCCATGTAGATAAGGTCCCACCAAGACACACATCCACCGCTTGTGCAATTCCAGAGCATCAAAAGGGAATCTAAAATATTCTCAACAAGTCTCTCGAAAAAGACTTAAATATTAACTCCCAACACTTCAAATGGTCTGGACCATTAGAAATCCTTTTAATCATCACCCAGTGTCTTTTCAACATACTTGGTCTCCTTGATATGTTTCCTCTACCACTTTTCTCATTGGGATAAGTTCATACTTTCTCAGAAAATATTCTGTAAGTCAGGAGGTTTCAAAACTTGAGAACCCCACAACATAGGTTAGGAAAACTTGGAACTCGGCGACTCCATTCATTTTCACCATCCTTATCACTCCATTAGCTAAGTTTCCAAGTTGGGAGGTTACGAAACTTGAGAACCCCATGACATAGGTTAGGAAAACTTGGATCTTCGTGACTCCTTACAACTTTGGCCTTAGATTGAGAGCATGAACCAATGAATGAGGAAATTTTTATTGACATCACGACCTGCCCACTACTTGTCTAAAAAGATCTTGATAAACCCACTCAATATGCCAACAATCTCCCTTACATGATTTTCACTTTTGACATCAATGGAACCAATAGTCCAACATTAAGAAGAATAAAACTTGGGAATTGGTCTCTAGACCAATAGATAAAAGTATAATTAGATCAAAATGGGTATTCAAAAATAAGTTGAATGAGAATAGAGAAGTGGGAAAAGTAAAGCAAGGCTTGTGTGTAAGGGATACTCACAAGTAGAAGAAATTGAATTTTAGGATAATTTTTCTCTAGTGGCAAGAATGGAAGTTGTCGAGATTTTCTTAGCATTTTCTTCTCATAAAGATTTCAAGGTAGATTAGATGTATGTTAAGTCTACATTTTTGAATGGTGAGCTAGAAGAAGAGGTCTACATGGAACAACTGAAAGGATTTCAGTTATCAGATCAACCAAATATGGTTTGCAGACTGAAGAAATATTTATACGGATTGAATCAAGCTCCTAGATATTGGTATGCAAGGTTGGACAAGTATTTGATTAAGCAAGATTCAGTTTCTTTGTCTACTATTGAAGTTGAGTATATTGTTGTTGCATCTCGTTGTACACAAGTTTTATGGATGAAACAAACATTGAAATATATTAGAATAATGTATGATGATCCTATTTCTATCTTCTATGATAATACAAGTGCAATTAACATGTCAAAGAATCCAATGATGCACTTGAGCAAAAAGAATATATCTATTAGGTATCACTTTTAGAGAGAAAATATTATGGAGAATTAAGTAAAACTTGAGTATATTCCTATGAAGGATCAAATTGCTAATATATTTACGAAGGCTCTTCCTAAAGATACTTTTGAGTATCTCCAAGAGAAGTTAGGGGTTATTTCCACTCCTTTCTTAAACTAGATGCATATGGAGATGTATCAGTTTGGTGGGTCTATGGATCTATCTTTCTTCTAGACTAATGTTTTGGTGGCTACATCTCAGGGGGAGTAGGTCTGTCATGTGTTTTCATTGAAAGATTATTATGTTCTTAATGTCAAAGGGGAAATCAATGTAAAATATCCATTTCCTTTGCCATTGATGTCAAAGGGGGAGATGAGGATGATGTGAGATGAGGAAGATGTGAAAAAAAGAGTATCTACTAAGGGGGAGAAATAGAAAGAAAAATCATGAGAAGTTTGTTTAGAACTATTGTATTGTCTTTGATGGTTTTTCACATCATGTGTTTCCATCAATGAAAAAGGGGGAGATTGTTGTAAGAATGAAGGTATTATCATTGATGTCAATTGGTTAATTGGTTATCAATGGGTTGTTATCATTTATGCAATGGATGTAGGTTATTGGCTGTATATGTCGAGGATATTGTGAAAATTGTAATGAAGAAAGGTTGCAAGTGTTTAGTGGTTTCTATGGGTTTTGCTTCAGGATTTTCTCCTATGTTCGTGTGGTTCAGATATGTTGATCATGGTTGTTGGAAGCTACTATATCCAATTTTTGGGTTTCTAGGTCATTGTACATTGTGAGTTGTGTTCACCAGTTGTGAACTATTTTTTTCAAGGTATTTGGCTAAGGTTCAGGAGAAATGTAGTTGTTCCAGATTTCTTCTCAGATGAGTCTTATGACTTATGGTTCTAGAGTTAAGTTGTTATGATTGTATTGAAGATAATTTTGTTATCTAGAAAGATTGGGTCATGTTAATGGTTGTGTGTACTTAATTGTTCAATGTGTTTTACACTGGTTTGGTTGACCTTGAGTTAAACACTACTTTTGAAGCTCATCAAGCATGTGTTTGGGTCACCCTCATTCTAATTCCACCCTAGAATGTTTTGGCACCAACCTAATTTGAATCAAAATGATGTATGGCCAAATTTGGATATGTTTTAAAGTTGAAGATGGTATAAATACAAGATGAGATATTGGTGAAAGGTGTACAAAAAGATAATGTGAAGAAATAAAGCATGATAGATGTGAAGTGAATGTGAAGCATTGTGTATGTGATGCGATTTTGGAAAATATGTGCGAAATATAATTGCTAAGTTTTCAGAAGCAGTGAGTTGAAGGTGTACTCTATCATTCATGCATGCCTGCAATAGGTTGAGTGAACTGTGGTGGAAATATCTATTGCATTGAGATTGTCTTCTCTCTATAACATATCTCTTCTATCTTCTTTGTATTTTTGTGGCAGTGATCCCTCCAGGTGGTTAACCCTCATTGGATAGTGAGTCATGATCTAGACAGTGACTCTTGTACTTTGGCAGTGAGCCTACTCTGGCAGTGATCCTTTGTGATCAATTTTGATATTCTTTATATTGTGAGCTAATCCTCGTCATGGCTTTTCCCTTATTGGGTTTTCCACGTAAATCTAGTGTTTATGTATATATGTGATACTTTTCAATTTTTTTCTTTGCACTTAATGTTTAATCATTTTAGCAGAGTAAAGGATTGGTGATTGATCTAATTTTTTATGAAATTTTTAAAGGTCAAAGTTTTTCACAATTGATTCACCCCTCCTCGGTTGTCTTTTTTAACAGTTCATACATTACTCCAATCAAGGATTGATACTATGAAAAAATTTGTTGCACTAATCCATGCAAGGAGATCCATTTGGTGTCAATATCCTTAAGAAGATTATTTCTTGTTGTTATTCCATCTACAAAATTTTGAACTTCTATAAATCTTTTGGGACTTTGGTAGAAGTATGATTAGAGTGTGTGGACTATATTTTCAAATTTTGATACTAATGCCTTGTTTATAATTTTAAATACTAAATTCATTATGTGGGCCATGCAGTGAATGACAATCATGTATAGTGAATAAGTAGTTCATAACTTTACACAAATACCATTCTTATGACCTTGCATTACTGAAGCTCCATTAGCTCCTACACACACCAATTTTTTGGAAATTGTGAATTCATCCATACCTCTGATTTCATTCAAATATTTTTTAACTAGTTCAAATAGATTTTGCGATGTCAAAATCTCCTTCATTTTATGAGCATAGAGTAGATGAGGTTGGTGTACATGTTTGTATACACTATACACATGCATACATACCCAAGAAGTATTATCTACCATAGTAACTCCATCTAAAGATAATGCAATGAAGGTTGAGTTTTTTATTTTTTTTGATAAATCTTGTTTTTCCACCTCAAAAAGACAACTTTCCCATCCCCATCTATATTTTATTAACCAATGTGTGCTAGGAAAGTTAGGAACACCCAAAAAGGATAATAAATTATTGTATTCTCATTAATCTATCATAGGATTCCTTCTAGACAAAATATGAAAAACAACACTCAGTTGAACAAATTTTTCTAGTTGTGCTCCTTCCATTATCTTTCCAAATTGAGCTTCAATTGAACCTCCACATTTAGCAAGATTCAACATTCTTTGCATATGCTCATCCTATTCTAGGGAATACTTAACATGAATACATTCTTCCCTTTATTTCCATCTTACTACTGATTTTTCCTTTTCGTCTATGATTTTTTTCATAAAATTTTCTAATATACTTTTCTATAATGTCAAGCTTTAGTTGCAACTTCTTATCTCTTATATTTCCAACTACTAATCTTACACTTGAATTTTGTTGGAGGTTCATATTTGTTTTTGTTCTCCACTCATTCAATGAATGGGTACTTTCACACCAATCAATTTGAAAATTCCTTGCCATATCCCACTTATGCCCCATTTTTTATTTGGCTTTTCTTTTCCTCTTCCTTGCAACAACATCACCTATGACACTAGCATTTTCATCCAGGTCAATTAAATCATTTTGGCTACCCTAGGTATCCCTTCAAACATATTATATGGAATTTCCATCCTCATTTGACTTAATTAACTCATTCTAATCTTTCTTTAAGGTATCATCAATTCCTTCTTCATTAATATTTGGTGCAAGAGTTGATGGTGTAGTTCCATCTTGATCTGATGGATTGAAAACATTACCAAAGTACAACTTTATGGTAGCTCTACATTTTCATAATTTTGATGGCCTCCCTTCACCACCCTAAGAAGTATTACTCTTGTTTTTGCTCAAAATATTAATCTCTCTTGAAATACAAGCAACCAAAAAATGTCTTATTGTTTAAGAAGGAAATAGAATATATATCACATTCCCTACTCAATATCATCATTAAGATTGAAGAAAGAATAGAAAAGAGATAAAAAATCTTATAACATTATGAAGAAATGATCACTTACCTTTAGGTTTTCACTAACTCGCTATTCATTAATGTGGCAATGTTTGTAGTTGTAAGTTTGTGAATTTCCTATGATCAAGGTTCCAAATTTCAAATCAAGAGCTCACAAGTTCAAAATTGAACAAAATGTGTAAAAATAAATCAATTTTGATTGGATTTACATCAATCTACATTTCACAAATTTTGTAGGATTTTTAAATGGTATAGTAAAAATTTGGTGAATCCCATGTGATTATACAATGATACATTTAAATATTGGGAGAAGGGTATGTGCAGGATCATCATGGAAAAAATAGGCCCTTAAGTGGCGAAAAATTCAGAAAAATTAGAGTTAGGAAACTTGACGTAAAAATTTGAATAACTTATCTATATTATTTCAAAAATATGTAAGAATATAATTTGTAGCAAATTGAATGTAATTTATAAACTACTAGGTTTTTTTTTTTTTTAAATCTATTTGGTGAAAATTTGAAATTTCAATGCGGTAGTACTTAAATTTTAGGGAAAGTAGGTGTCTGTCTGACCACCCTAATCACAATAAAATGATAATATTTTTTTATAAGATTTTAGATATAAGTAGAGGACTCATGTCCAGATGTGATGCATTTTTTTTGTAATTTTTTACCAAGTAAATAATTAATTATGAATTTTTTATTACAAATTTTAAAAAATATAAAAAAATCGTATGTTTGACCACCTTAACTTGGTCAAAAATTGATGATTTTTTTTTTTTATAATCCTATAATATGTGAAGCATAGAATGTGACGCATGTTTCAGATTCAAAAAATGTGATACCATAGGAAAGCTATAGATGTTTTTCAATCAACCTATCAATCAAGACTTTAGTCATAATTCAAATAGAAAATGAATAATAATTATTTATTAAATTCAAAGTAAACCATAATTTATATTGGTGGAAAGCTAAGAATGTCCTTTAAAAACCCTTTCCATTTCATCAATTTTGGGTAAAAAAAAGTCATCAGCCACATACCCATCATATCACCACTTTTTGGCCCATCTTGATCTTGCACATACCCAAAATCAAACCTCGAAAAAACACATATGTTATAATTTTCAAGGAGATTATAGGCCTAAAATTAGCATGGATTTATCATAGTATTGGTGAAATGGATCCTCATATGTAATTATTTTTAATGTAATTGGTGAAATATGTCCTCAAACATAATTTTTTTTAATCTTATTGGAGAAATGGATTGTTGTGCCCTCAACACACACACCCCGTTCAGAACGGGGACCCTCTTTTCTTTCACCTTGCTGGGGAATTTTGTTGTTGCCTCATTTTGTGTGCCCCATTTTGGTGTCCTAAATGGTCAATGTACCTCCAAAGTCTCATCTTGAGTTGATTGTGTTTCATCCCCTCAAATTTTGCTGACTCCTGGTTCCTTGCTAAGTCTTCTTGGCAGTTTGCTTTTGCCAGTGGCCTTGGGGCTTGGCGGGCCCGCCTCATCAGGTTTCCCTAGTCGGGTGTCCTCCGGGCATTTTCCGTTCAGAACGGCAAAAGGCTTCCACCTTCCTGAGCCCCAAGGCCCAACCCCTTCTTTGCTACCCTGTTTAACACATGGTGAAAATCATCTGCTTTTCCTCCTCCTGGGCCCATCTCACTAGACTTCCACCCCTGAAACTCCATATTATCTTCGCCGTTCTCTATGGCCAAACTGCGATGGTGTTCCATCCTCCGAACCCCAGGTTCCCTTTCACTGGTGATTTTCAAGGTGAACTTTGAAGTGGACGTCTGGCTGCATCCTTCCAGCCCTCGGACCTCCCGTCGTTGTCTGAAGTTTAAATCCACCAACTCTCTTGTCATTCATATGGGTGTTAAATGGGCATATTAAATGATAATTAAGGTATAAATATCTAGCTCGACTTGTCATTTTTACATGTCAAGTTAGCCAGAGGAATTCAAAGAGATCTTGAGGAGTCCAGTGCCTTTGTCGCCCGCTGCCCTCGCGCCCATTGCCCTCGTTTGTCGATTATTAGCGGATTCAACAACTTATTTTACTGGAATTCTAAGGTAGGTTTTCTGTTTGTCATCCCGTAAGGTTTTTCATGATCTTGTGCTAAAAATAATGAAAAAAATGGGCTAAAATGCTTCAAATTGATAAAACATGACAACACCTAAAAAACCCATATGCCCAAAGTTTAGAAAAACATCCAAAACATCTTCTAAGATCAATCCGTAATTGGACCTTGTTGTTCTCATTCTTCACGCAAGGCATTTGCGCCCTCTAGGCCTGTGCAGGATTGTCACCGTCAAAACTTAGCAAATGGACAACCTCCTAACCAAACAGTGGGACCACCTCTTGAGCCCACTACCCCAGACCTCTGTCGATGGATCGCCGTCGGATTTAAAACTTGACAAACTTGAAGTCTTGCCTCCACTTTAGCTTCCTAGGCCCACTCCCGCAGGACTCCATCCCTGGGGCTCTGTGACATTTCTGTCATTCTGGAATGGAATTTTTGCCTCGTGTACCTGCCCTCCAGGGCCCGCTTTGGCTTTCGCCATTCGGGATTGGATGCCAAAATGAACTGTCCATCATACTCCCCGGGCCCTGGTTCATAGACTTCTGTCCGCGGATTTCCCTATCGGCTTTGTTGTTCAGAACGACCATTTCATGACATCTTCCCACCTCCCAAGTCTCGACCCTCTAGTTGTTGCGAACACTAATGTAGAAAGAAAATTTTGGCGTCCTTGCCCTCACCGAGCTCTTCCCACCTAGATTTCGTCCCATCTCAGCTAGTTCAAAAGGGAAAAGTAGGTTCATCTTTCCAACCTCTAGGACCCACCCTCTGAATTGCCAAAAGAAACTTAAGAAAAAACCTAACGGCCAAGCTCAATGCCAGGTCCAGTTCGTCAGGCCACTCCCGCTGTGTTTCCGTTCAACACTAGTTGTTCCAAATGACAAAACATCAACTTCCTGCCCCTTTAGGCCTGAACACCTCAAAAAACATTGGCCATCCTTTGACCTCCCGGGTCCCAGACATTGGACTTCTGACCCTGGGATTCTGTTTCTCTCTAGTTGTTCCAAACAGTGAAGCCCTTATAGCTTTTCGCACTAGTATCTCTAGGTGCCCCAAAAGTGATCCAAATGACCTTCAATTGAAAACTAGTCTCGGCCCACATGCTCAAATTCAACCTTCTCCTACATGAGCCTTTTAAACCATCAAAATCTGAAGTCTGGATAAATCACATTGATTGCCCTACCCTGTTCACCCTTCAAAACAACTTTTCTTCCAGGGAAGTCTAGCCCTCCTGGCCCAGTTTATCCAAAATCCCTCCAGTAAATGACTAATGACATCTAGAAGTAAAGTTTGATTTCATGAATGATATATTGTCTAATTGGATTTCATCCATGGGATTTCAACTAATTTCCATGCTTTCGTGATCGGTTGTGCTCATTATGCCCTTGCTTACAGGATATATAGAATTAGGTGTAGGACCTTCGAGGGGAACTACAAAAAATGACAAAGGGAAAAGGGTAGGCAAGGCTCCTTGGGGAAAAGAGGATAAAGACCAAATGAAGTACCAGTTCTAGGGAGAGCCCTTACACTCAAAGATTATCACAAACTGGAAAGAAATCACATATACCAATATCGAACACGTCGATATTGAAGAGTTCAAGCAAAGGGTCAGAATCCACCCTAAGACTGACAATGCCAGACTGATCAGACAAAGTGGAATTTCTAAAGCTGTAGGTTTCCCTATATCCCTCATAGTCCCCAAATTGGTCATGGCTTGCCGACAGACCTATCAGCCAAAGACACAAACTATTGTAGACATAGATGGAAACATCCTTGCTGACATGTCAGGTGAGGCAATTATGAAGACTTTTCACATCCCCACCTTTGAAGAAATGGAGGTACCCACCATAGCAGAGTGTAAAGAAACGTGGGACGAGCACTCGATGGGCTACAACAAGCTAATAAACCAATACTGACTTAAAGAGAAAAGGGGAAGTGCTACAAAGGTTCCTCAAGAACTCTTCTGTAGAAACTTCTATGAGGACTACCATGAATTGGTGACCATGTTGAGCAAGGGGATGGGCCTCCCCACTACTGCATATTTTTAGGAATGGATGGTGTATTTCATAGAGCAGATCCTTTGTGGGGATGAAGATGTCACCACAAAAGCCTCATTCTACTGGGGAGGCATAATAAGCAACTACTTCCACGAGCAGTTCATGAATGTGAAGAAGACCTCCAATTTTTACATGACCTCCTATCTGGTGTACTCACTGGCCAAGTGGAGGTAGTACAATGGATTGTTCATGGAACTTGATGAGGAATTGGGTCGAGCATTGAAATTATATGATAGATATCCCCAACTCCAGTTTAGGAACTTCAAGAAAGAGTATTGCAGGGTGAACGACACCTTCATTGGCCACATCATCAAATTGCTTGGAGGGGATTTTGAAAGAAGGGTCTCTCACAGTGCTCAGGATTTCTTGAAGCAATACACCTTCTTATTCATTTAGTACCCCAAGTTCACATATATTCATGCCCAGGGTTTCATAGAGAGGCCGAATAAGAAAGGCAAGAAGATGACAGGGTAGTAGAAAATGTAGAACTCCCTATAGGGGAACAACAGGACAATGTATCACCTCCTTATAGAGAAGAAGAAAATGTAGAAGAAGAAGAACCTGATAGTGAGGCTCCAGCCGACAAAAGTCTTGAAATTGAGCAACCCAAGGAGCATGAACATAATGGTGAACAAGATGAAGAAAAGAAAGGGAAGGAGGCTGAGAAAGAAGAAATTCCTTAGGAACAATTTCCTACTAAGCCTCCCATCAAGCACCTTGTGTTCATCCAAGACTCCGATGAGGAAGAGCGAGAAGACGATAAAATGGAAGAAAAGGCTCTCAGAGATAAAGAAATAAAGATCCAAACAAAGGAGGGTGAGAGTGATTGGGAATCGCCTAAGGGAAAATCTGTTATGCCCAAATGGCTAGAGAGCCAACTTGAAAAGAAAACCCCTACCCCAAAGGATCCAAGAGCAAGATTGGAGGCTATCTTAGCCCGAGCATAGATCACCACTAGAAAAGAGAAGAAGCCCAAAATCTGATCCAAGGTAACGATGGATGCTTTTGGATCCTGAACTGTGCAAATAGTAACACCAGTGGTGGGTAAGGAAGGGGTAAGCTATAATATCTCCGCCATTGACTTGGGAACAACTAATAGAGAGCAGAAAGTGGAGCACCTTGAGGAATCTGTTTCCACGGTAGTGCATTAAATACAACAGGATAAAATTTCAAAGGACGAGCTTAAAACACAGGTAGTTGATCTGACAGCTTACATCTGGCAATGGTCCTCAACTGAAGAAATGCCTACCACATCCATAGCTCCCCCATAACTGTTGTCCAAGAAACAAATTGATAAGTTGGAAAAGAGAAAGAATTTGGACAAAACTACAAAAAGTTGGTTTTGATAGGTTCTATACATTGGAAATATGGGTATAAGTTGGGTTGTTCGAATAGCCAACAAGTTCCTTGACTTATAGTAGTCTTTGGAAAGCATGAAGAAACTTTACACTAATCTCCTTGTAACATACGAGTCCACCTATCCAAAGATTGAGGGTATCCTCAAGCTGCCAAGTGCCACATGGGAAAAGGAACTCACGCTCAAGAGAGACAATCATTGGCTCGTAGATGTTTAGATACGAGACTTTAAGAGTAGAAAAGAAAGATTGGAGCAGGTGATTGAAAAAATAGATCTGGATATTAAGTGGGTCAAAGAGATTAGGATGGATTGTGTCTGATATTTGAAGCTAATGACAGGCTATGAGATGTCCACTGTACAAATGGACCCAAATAAAGTAAGGCCTCATTTCCAAAAAAAGATGGAGGATGGAATGTCAGATGAAATAACCATCGATTTCATGAGTTTTTCCACCTGAGCCTGAGCTCAGTCAAAGCTATTCTGGGACCACACTGCCAAGTATGATGAATACTGGAAAAGGCTTGAGGACAACTCTAATGAGTGGAGTTATCAAGTGTTGCAATTTGAAATCATAGAAGTCGACAAACTCGAACCGGTAATTTTGAAATTCATGGAGTATGTAGCTTTGAAGAAGCAGGAAGGTGACCCTATTATTAGTGAAGAGCTTCTAAAGGAATAACTACAGTGAAAAGGGAAATTTGCTAAATGACAAAACTGCTATAGTGTTGTCACTAGAGGACAAAATAGAGATGAAGAAAAAGTTGTATTTTAAATTGTAATATATTGGGGGGTAGGTAGAACCCTAGTTTGTAGTGAATCTTGGCCACACAATGAGATTAAATCTTGGCCATTCGTTCTACTTTTCGGGCACTATAAATGGGGGTTTCCTCCCATTTTCAAGAGAGAGTTGAGTTGTTGTAAAGACATGCTGCAAAAATTTCTAATGAAAATACATTAACTTGGTGCATTTTCTGAGTTCTTCACATGTTTCATGATTCAATCTCCCATTGTTAGATGTTTTATTTAGATTTACACTGCTTTTCTAGTTAACTTTAAATTGCTTAGATAGATTTTGGTAATGTTGTTATGTGATTGTAGAAATTTTTGTTGTGTTGATGCCTTCCAGTCCATACTTTTTTCTCTTTGTTGCTAGTAAATGGTCTTGTAAAGTTAGTCTAGGCTGAAACTTGAAGCTGCTTTTAAAATCTTACCTTCATTCATGCATGTATGTGGAGGATGAATGGTAAGATATCTATAGACCTTTGAAGATGGCAAAGATTTCATGATACTGTCAGTTTCTTGGTTAAGTGGAATCTTGTTTGAAGGAAGTTGTCCATAGCAAAACCTCCATGATCACTATTCATAGTTAGTTGCAGATCCAAGAAGCTTCTTCTTTCCCTATTTTTTTCCTTTTTTTTTTAGAAACAACCTATTTTAAGGTTCATTGCACATTATAAAGCCAAAACTCAAGGAATATATTGAAGTTTTAGATTGTTGTTTTAACCTACCACAAACTACACCTTAACTCCCATCTCAGAAGCTTTATATTTTAAGATCCACCTCGCATCTGGCTATGTAAGTCTTCCCTATGATTACCAGCAAAATCACATCAAAAATCAATTGAGTTCCATGCAAGTCATGACCTGACACCCGAGAGACCTTGGAGTGATTTTCAACAACTTGCTATTGGAAGTCTCCTTTCAAGAGAGGTAGTGCATCTACGCACTACCTATGTTAAGAAAGTGTGCAAAACACCCATCAACAGAATTGGTGCTAGAAGGAGGGCCTTGTTAAGCTGGATCAAATTGGAGCATTCTCCCCCAAAATATTTCAGAGAGTTCTACGGTCGACACCAAATAAGGGAGAATTTCAAGAGTTATAGCCCTCCACAAGGGAAAAACAAACTAAGGGAGGAGACTTTGCTTCTTCCTTTTCCTCTACTCCATCCACTTCCCTTCCACCTTCACCTCCATTCAGATCTTATCCATCTTCCATCCAACCATACCAAATTGTTGTTCCACCCCTCATTTCCGACAGTCAGGGAGTTTCCTCTCTCCCTGCCCTTCAAGTTCAGGGAACAATCCAAACAGCTGTAGCCCAGGTTCAGTTCTAGGCTGTTGTCTTACAACCAGCTTAATCCTAGATTACTGCCCCTCGACAATAGATACCACCTCCACCTCTCGTCATGGCTTGGTTGGTGAAAAATCCTTCACCGTTGCACTTCACAACTTACCATGACATACCTAAGAATCCAGAGGGCTTTTGTTCAAAGTTCAATCCTTGAGACCCACAAAGGACAACAGAAGAACACATCAAGATATTTGAAACAACAATTACAGATATGTAGATTGGTCATGAAGACATTGCATGCCGTCTTTTCCTATACTCGTTGGGTGACGAGGCTTTTTATTGGTACATCAACTTGCCAAGAGGGTCCATTACCTCATGGAACTTCATGAAGAATGCATTCCTGCTAAAGTATAAGATTCCAATCAACCCTTCAGAGCTATACCGATAGTTTATGTCCATCTGAAGGGAAGTCAATGAACCTATTGGATCCTTTAATGATCATTTCCATCGTTCCTTCATGAGACTTTAGGATCCATACATACACAATGATGTTGCAACCCTTCCTGTCTACTATGCAGTATTAGATAATCTCACATCAGCATTGGTAAAAAGGATGTGCCCACCGCTCACCACACTAGTAACTGCTTATGCGAAGGCTTTTGTTGCTAGTGCTGACTTGGGAGAGAACATCTCTGGTCCACTACCTTCTTTGGGACTGGTAGCTCACCCAATGCAAGTTCAAGGGCTTAATCAAGCATTCGCTCATCAAACCCCTCTTATGAACCAGGTGCCTCAGCTACCCATTGTCCCACACCCGAGACAGCCAATGGATTATGCACCTCTCGTGCCTTCTTATTTGCAACTTCAACAATAAAAAATCTATCCTCAAGCTCCCTAACAACAATAGGTGTACTCTCAGCAATCACAAGTACCATTATACCTGTTGGGACCAAAATTCCCTCTAGCACATCAAAACCAGTTGGCAGCCCCACCTGTCTTCCTCCAAAATCAAGTGTTGCAGCCGAGCACTACTGAGAAAAACAAATTGGAAGAGTTGACATAAATGATGAAAACGTCTACGGAGATGACGCACTTAAAGAATAAAAATAATCAGTTGTAGGCCTCCCAGCGTAGCCTCCAAGACAATCTTAATTGGGATAGCCGAGACAACAGGGATGGTAGGGATAGCCGGAAAGCAGGCACCTCTTCTGGGCATAATTATGATAGAGGAGATAATTCAAGTCAAAGCTTCGAGAGGAGACCTTCTCAAAGGTAGAATCGCACATGGAACATGAGGCTTGATAACAGAGGTATCCCTACTCCTCTTGATCAGCCTGCCAGCAATGAAAAGATGACCAGTGGAGTGTATTTTGCTGAGGTAGCCTTGTCCAGAAGGTGTCGGATTCACAAGACCAGTAGACACTCTGAGTTGGATTGTAATGAATTCTAGATAGCCACTGAAATCTTCCAAGTGGAGGTCCAAAATGTTGTTGATAGTGTCGGTTGCAAAGACATCATCCCATCTGAGCCTTATGACTCTTCCTGTCTCGTGGTCAACCAAGTGCCATTTCTGTGAAGCAACCAGAAGAAGCCCAAGATCGAGCCCACCCCTGTTGAGAGTGAATAGGTCCAAGAGGTAAGTAACGAACAAAACTTGGCTCAGCTTTTCAATTTCATAGACAATGGTCTAGTAGATGAGGAAGAACCACATATGGATGAAGTTCACATGTTCCACCAGAGAAGAACTCCTTAATTCCTTAGGAATAGGCAGGTAGGTGGACCCTTTACAACTTCTACCCTACCAAATAATTTTACTACCATGCCCGATCTGAATGCTAGCAATAATCTTGGGCTTCCCCATGTGCCCACTTAGTATTTCAGCAAGGACATACCTCAAAATAAGTCACAAAATCAACTTCAAGGACAACCCCAAAACCAATCAAGTCAAACAAAAGCCCAACCTTCTAGCTCTACCATAGGTTGAGTCTTTGACTCTAAGATTGAACAAATGGGTGAATATGTAGCAGAAGAATTCAAGAAAGTAAAAATCAATTTATTTTCCTTCGAACTACTCAAAGTCCCTACTGTAAGGCATTCCTTCTTCAAGGTACTTAATGGGACCCCATCCTCTAAAATAGCACAAGAGGCATCAGCTAAAAGAGTCACCTTTGAAGAACCTAGGTAGGAACCCGTGATCTAGGACATCACAGGGAAAAGGAAGGATGTTCCCTCAAATCAGTCTATAGGTAAATAGCCGGAAAAGGAACCAGATCAGAATAATAGGAATATTTCCAAGAATCAGCCATCTAGCCAAACCATAGGTAGAACTGGCAATAAGAACAAAGCTCAAGTGGCTCAGACAGACATGCCTATGAGCCTCTTTCAAGGAATATTTGAAACTCCCCCTTTCCTTACCACCATTCAGATATTCGGGAAGAATTTGTACAACTTCCTGCTTGATTCAGGAGCATCAGCCAACATCATGCCCCTAGCTATATGCAAATCCCTTGGGATTACCCCCACACCTTCAAGAAAAAGGGTGACCCAACTAGACAAAACAAAGATAAACATTGTGGGAGAAATGAATCAAATCCCCATGCAGATTTCCACAAACTTGAGGGTGTAGCAAGTCATTAACATCCAAGTTGCGGATATTCCTGATGCTTATGGAATCATCTTGGGATGGGACTTCACCCGCACCTTGAATGGATATGCCGCTACAAATTTCTCGCATATATGGCTGCCATGCAAAGGGCCACCAAATCAAATCCATTTAGACCACGAGCATCGTATGAAGTACATGATCATAGAGTACAACAACCTGAATGAGGTGTTGTTTGTTGAGATAGAATTGGAAAATTGCTATCCCTTTGCCTACCAAGATGAATTCAAACCCCAAGAAGAGTGTGTTTCCGAAGTACTCTTGGTGCAATGCAGCCCTCCAACTGACTTCACTCAAAGGCCTTAGGTGTTGGAAAATATGCCTCAATCTCACAGGCTAAAACCTCTGAGAAAGCATAGTCGCTGTGACATTTTTGTTGTCTGGCCGAGTTGTAGTTTGAACTTGTGTATTGCTCATGTCACTGAGACAATACTTCTATCTTGCCGAATGGACCTATCGCTATGACATGGAGACTCGTGGAGATCTCTTACCGACTGGGAGATGTCTAGCCAACAGTTGGTGTCTATCGGATGTCGAGGAGACTCATGGTGACTGATGTTTTCAAGGAGACCTAGCCGAAAGGTTTATGTTTCGGTATGAGGTCTTACCGATATGAATGTCTTGCCGATTGTATGGTCTTTGGGTTTGCTATGACTCTAGGTGAAAGACAGTTCAGGATAACAAAAGGATTCAGCAGGAAGTCATGGCGACCAGGAGAAGTCTCACCGATAAGCAATTTTGGGGTGACTTGAACTCTTGGGAAGATCTCTTGGCGACTGAGGAATGTCTCACCGATGGTATACACTCGGGCTAACTCAAGGGTCTCAGTGAGAAGTCTCGGTGACGATAGGAAGTCTTGCCGATATCGACATGACCTTCGGTCTATCTGGCCGATGAAGAAATCGGTATGACTTGTTCCTATCGGCATGATCTCTTGGCGACCAGGAGATGTCTCAGCGACAGTGTTAGGGCTCATCGGTATAACATGAAAGCCTTGGTAAGATGTCTTGCCGAAGGTTGATTCTCTCACCGACAGTGGAACACATCGATGTGACTTAAAGGCTTTGATATGAAGTCTTGGCGAAAGCAGTAAGTCTGGCCGACAAGTTTGACTTAGGGTGACTTGGAACTTGCAGGGTGATTTCTTGGCGAAGGGTATTTGTCTTGCTGATATGACGTCAGAAGTTTTGGTATGACCTTTGCCTAAGTCTTGCCGACAGTGACATTGGTATAACATAAAGGGCTCGATATGATCTCTCAGTGAATGACTAAAGTCTTGGTGACTAAGGAACACTTCAGAATGACTTATGAGCTCGGTGTAATGTCTCGTCGAATGGTGATTGTCTCGTCGATGAGAATGCTGATTTCGGTATGACTTGTGGATATCGGTAGAACCTCTTGCTGATGGAGATGAATCTTGGTGACAACGTGTAATTAGGACTTGTGGCATCGGGGAGACACTTCGAGTGTCTCACTAACATGTGACACAAGTTGATCGCTATTGACCGAGTGAAGATTGTCCGACGTGGTGCAATATGGACAAATTAGAGAAAGCAGGATGTGAACTGTTGCTGAGTTGGATGATTTGACAGTTGTGATCTGACAGTTGAAAACAAACCATTTCATAGAGCCGAAGACGAAGAGATGGAAAATAGAGCGAATAGATGTGAAGGCAGAGTGGCTAGTTGGAAGGCCGAAGCCATGAGGCCATAATAGGAGAAGCAGTAGAGCTGACGCGATGTTAAGGCCGAGAGTGGCTAGCTGGAATGCCGAGGCCATGAGGCCGAAACAGAGGAAGTGAGAGGTAGGGTTATGTTGACAATTTCTCTCCTAATCAAGGATTGAATGCCATGGTTGATCTCTTGTGTTGATCAGTACTGTATACTGTGTGAGGGTATTGCAACAGTACGAAGATTGTTTGGTTTGAGAGGTTGATCAGGAAATGTACAGAGGGAGAGTTGATTACCAGATAGTATCCAGAATGAACAAGATGTAAACTCTGAAAAGGCTAAGAGCCTGAATTTGTATTGTAACCATTATGTTGCTGAATAATACAATGGCTCGATCTTTGGAGTGTGGGATTTTTTATCCGAAAGGATTTTCCCCACATAAATCTTTGTGTTCTAGTTTTCTGTTTCATCTTTCATGTATGTTGGTTAGTATAGTTAATTCTTGCTATTGAATTTACATGTGTTTCTCTCAAATGGATCAATGTAGGAAATGAACTGTGTCTGTTCCGCATTTGGACATAGTTGTATGTGTCTTTGAGGCAACCTAATTGAAAATGAAAGTTACTGAAGGCACTACTACATGGATTTTTTACTAGATGCACTCCTAAATTTCCTTACAAGTGGTATCAGAGCCTTCTTTTGGTTGTTGGTTATGGATATTTCTCTTGTGAAGATTTCTCAGTTTGTTAGGCTGGAGGAAATTTGGAGGAATGGACTGATGTATTGATCCTTTGATGAGTGGAAGCCTTGTGGTATTCTAAGAGAGCATGCAGCTTGAAGGATGGTCAAGATGGAAAAGGGAGTTGATCATGTCATGATCTGTGTCTCCTGGCTGGTAAAGGTATAACCTTGGAGTATGAGGTGGATTTTCCTACTCTGTGGCTATGTAGCAGTAAAGCTTTCATATTGGTGTCTATGTGACAGGCTCCTGGGTGATATGGAGAAGCCTATATTGTTTCCCAGTCATGGAAGAGAGTGCTTATGCTAGGTGGTGTTTCCTGGTGTTGGAAAGCACTATTTCCTATTAACCTCGAATGCTTGAAGGCTATGGAGTTAATCATTAGATGATTTGTAAGCTTCTGAAATAGCCTTTCTCTCTTTCTCGGATGCATGTACATGGTGGTGGTTTAAAGTTGGCCTAAAAGGGGCCTGGATTCTCTTGAAATTCTATTTTCTTTCTAAGGATGATTTGTACTTGCATGGCTTTGTGGTTTTGCATGTTTTACACGGTTAAGCAAAACTTGTGATCATGTGCAATTGCTGTTAAGCTATTGTCTAGACATTGGCCTTTTGGGGTGTTGCTGGATGAGATAGTTGCAGGTCTACATACATGCTTGGTGCATGGTTTAGAGGAGGTATGACTCTTTCTCTGCATGGGAGTGTTGGTAAGTGTTTTGTCACTCAACATTCTTGTGGTAATGCTTGTGGGTTCCTTGATTATGGTGCTCATTGTGGACATGATTGGCAAATTAGATTTGGTGTGATCTGGTGTTTGAGTTATGTTATCTACATAGTTATTCTCTTTGATATCTTAGTGTTGTAGTTTTCAATGTGATAATGGTTTTGCATGTTTGATGTTTGTGATCTACGAGTTATGCAGTTGATGGATTAGCTACCCATTGGCTGCAGTGAGATAACTTGGATGTGGACTTTCTTTATCCACTAGGTTGATTCATTGGTGGTGCAGATTTGTTAGCTGGCCTTGTCTGTGGTCACTTGTGCATTGGTGTGATTGTTTTGAGATGAGAGGATGGATATTCTTGAGTACCTGAATAGTTAGTTAAGGGAACCTGTAGCAGGTGGTCATGATGCTTGGAGAGCTTGGGTGTTACGTTTCAGTGGGAGGTCTAGCAATGACTATGGATTCATCACATGGTGGTGAATGGTCTTCTTTAGTATTGCAGAAGGGTTCTTTTGCTTTTGCATGGACATTATTTGAAGATGCGCAACATCTTGGAACCATGGAGGAAATTTGGAGTCGTTGGATAAGGTGTTGGTGGTTCTTGATAGGTGATGTTGTTCTTAAGTCTATTTGCTTTATGTCATGGTCTACTCTTGTTTGTGCACTGGAGTTTTGGCATTCTGCATTGTACTTGAGACATTGGTGGAGTCACTTGAAGCATGGTATCTCCTATGGGGATGTGTAGATCATGGTGTCATGATAAGTTCCTGATTTAGATGATTGGAGCTTTGACAGTGATCTAGTATTTCTTTGTGTATTGAGTGCCTTAATTACTTGCTTGATACTTCATGATAGTGCAGTAATGCAGCTGAAGTTTAGCATGAGATGATCGGTTGCTAGTACTCATGGATACATGAAGAATAAGGTGAGGTTGTACTTCTCTTATGAGAGATGTGTTGTTTTTTGTTACTCTTGTTAAATTTTCTTAGCAAAAAGTCTGAGTAGCCTACACCTTGGTTGAACGTGAGTTCAATAAGAGATCTATGAGGAGATTACTCTTGGATTAGTCATGATGACTTGTTTATCTTGAAGGAGTATTCTCGTTCCCACTCTTGGTCTACTCGATAGTTTATCTAAGAGGTATTTGGCTCATTATATCTTTCAGATGTATTTTATGTTCACTTTCATGATATGGATCTTGAATTAGTTTAACTTTTGGTTTTGAAGGATTCATAGTGGAAGTTGTACATTTTGTTCTATCTCCTTTAGTTTTAGTGTTATGTCATTTACTGATGAGAATTGGTAGGAGATGATGTATGGGCTGATTTCCTGAAATGGAAAATGATTTAGCTTGATTTTCTTTAAGAAGCTTACATCCATATTGATTACATGATATTAGAAGTTGGTTTGATCTTGGTGATTGAACGGATGGGTGTTGTTAAGGATTTCTTTTGGGATGTGAAGAAGATCATTCTTGACGCAACTGGCTATTAGAAGTGTATGTAGGAGGATGTTCTACAGGAAGTTGATGTGCAGTGTTTCTCTCTATGGCCGTGAAGGTTTGTGGTGAGAGAAATGTTTCTTGTGGCAGGTTGTTGTAGGTTGTGCATATCATTGTGGATTTTTCTTTGGTACTACAGGGTTACATTTTCTTTGTGCTAGTATTGGTAGGCTTGCGATGCCTTCTGATCTTTCAGATCTAAATTTCTCTGGCAGTGGTGTTGTTAATGGATTGGAAAAAGTTTACTAATGGTGATACTTGTGAGGTATGTGAGATTGGATAGTATAGCACAAGTTGTGGGTGCTATTTTCAGTCACGTGGGTTTATTAGTTGGATGGAAGCGGTCAGTCTGATTGTTGTTCTAACTAGTGTTGTTTATCTTGTTTCTGGAGAATTTCTTCACTGTTGTGTTCTTTTTGAAGCTTTGAAGTTGATATTGCTTTTGTATAGCATTTGAGCACAATGAAGTGGTAGCAGTATCTTGTTGGTGATATCACTAGGATCTTTTGGTTGTGTTCATTGGAATGGTGCTTATACACCTTGGCTTTGTATCTTTCTTCCACATGTGGAAGATGACATGATTGTTGCTTGAATGGTGGACATCATGGATGTTGAAGTAGAATTCTTGATAGAGCATGAGAGCATGTTTGAGATCTATGTGGTTTCCTGGAAGGATGGGATCGGTTGTTTTGTTGGACAGTGAGTTGCAGTTGCTTGCTTGGTCTTTGTTGCAGATTGTCTAATGGACTGTCATCTGTGGAATCATGTTGATTGGGTGTCTTAAGTATTGCAGGGTTTGAACTGATGAAGCTAGTGTGTTCTTAGTTCTTGGTTGCTTTGGAGGTGCCTGTGTGATCTTCATCAAGTGGGAGATTGTTGGAAAATATGCCTCAATCTCATAGGCTGAAACCTCTGAGAAAGCATAGTCGCTGTGACATTTTTGTTGTTTGGCCGACTGGCAGTTTGAACTTGTGTATTGCTCATGTCACTGAGACAATACTTCTGTCCTGCCGAATGGACCTATCGCTATGACATGGAGACTCGTGGAGATCTCTTACCGACTGGGAGATGTCTAGCCGACAGTTGGTGTCTATTGGATGTCGAGGAGACTCATGGCGACTGATGTTTTCGGGGAGACCTGGCCGAAAGGTTTATGTTTCAGTCTGAGGTCTTACGGATATGAATGTCTTGCCGATTGTATGGTCTTCAGGTTTTCTATGACTCTCGATGAAAGACAGTTCGGGATAACAAAAGGATTCAACAGGAAGTCATGGCAACCGGGAGAAGTCTCACCGATAAGCAGTTTCAGGGTGACTTGAACTCTCGGGAAGATCTCTTGGTGACTGAGGAATGTCTCACCGATGGTATACACTCGGGCTAACTCAAGGGTCTCGGTGACGATAGGAAGTCTTGCCAATATCGACATGACCTTCAGTTTGTCTGGCCGATGAAGAAATCGGTATGACTTGTTCCTATCGGCATGATCTCTTGGCGACCGGGAGATGTCTTGGTGACAGTGTTAGGGGTCATCGGTATAACATGAAAGCCTCGGTAAGATGTCTTGCCAAAGGTTGATTCTCTCACCGACAATGGAACACATCAATGTGACTTAAAGGCTTTGGTATGAAGTCTTGGCAAAAGTGGTAAGTCTGGCTGACAAGTTTGACTCGGGGTGACTTGGAACTTGCAGGGTGATGTCTTGGCAAAGGGTATTTGTCTTGCTGATAGGACGTCAGAAGTTTCGGTATGACCTTTGCCTAAGTCTTTCCGATAGTGACATCGGTATAACATAAAAGGCTCGATATGATCTCTTAGCGAATGAATAAAGTCTTGGTGACTAAGGAACACTTCAGAATGACTTATGAGCTCGGTGTAATGTCTCATCGAATGGTGACTGTCTCGCCGATGAGAATGTTGATTTCGGTATGACTTGTGGATATCGGTAGAACCTCTTGCTGATGGAGACAACTCTTGGTGACAATGTGTAATTGAGACTTGTGGCATCGAGGAGACACTTCGAGTGTCTCACCGACATGCAACACAAGTTGATCGCTGTTGACCAAGTGAAGATTGTCCGACGTGGTGCAATATGGAAAAATCAGAGAAAGTAGGATGTGAACCATTGGTGAGCTAGATGAGTCGACAGTTGTGATCCAACAGTTGGAAACAAACCATTTCATAGAGCCAAAGATGAAGAGAAGGAAAATAGAGCAAATAGATGTGAAGGTAGAGTGGCTAGCTGGAAGGCCAAAGCCATGAGGCCGTAACAGGTGAAGTAGAAGAGCTAACGAGATGTTAAGGCCGAGAGTCACTGGCTGGAATGCCGATCCCATGAGGCAAAAACAGAGGAAGTGAGAGGTAGGGTTATGTTGATGATTTCTCTCCTAATCAAGGATTGAATGCCATGGTTGATCTCTTGTGTTGATCAGTACTGTATACTGTGTGAGGATATTGCAACAGTACGAAGATTGTTTGGTTTGAGAGGTTGATTAGGAAATGTACAGAGGGAGAGTTGATTACCAGATAGTATCCAGAATAAACAAGATGTAAACTCTGAAAAGGCTAAGAGCCTGAATTTGTATTGTAACCATTATGTTGCTGAATAATACAATGGCTTGATCTTTGGAGTGTGGGGTTTTTTATCCGAAAGGTTTTTCCCCACGTAAATCTTTATGTTTTGGTTTTTTGTTTCATCTTTCATGTATGTTAGTTCGTATAGTTAATGCTTGTTGCTGAATTTACATGTGTTTCTCTCAGATGGATCAATGTAGGAAATGAACTGTGTTTGTTCCGCATTTGGACATAGTTGTATGTGTCTTTGAGGCAACCTAATTGAAAATGAAAGTTACCGAAGGCACTACTGCATGGAGTTTCACTAGATGTGCTCCTAAATTTCCTTACATTAGGATGCAGGGATACTATTAGAGTCAAATGATAAACATGATGAAGATGACAACTTGGGATTACTCAATGGTTTCCAGGAATTCATGGAAAAGTGTACAAAGGACCAACTCAGTTTGGGCGCCCGAATGGATTTCAGGATCTTTTGCTTCCAAATTGGTGTAGAATTCACAATGCTTCCCACTCTGAGTTTGATTGATACTTGCGCCAAACAACAGTAGAGCATATCAAAGAATCAGTTGTCCCTCAGAAGGAAACACCAAAAGAAGTGCCAGCAAAGCCACCGACCGTTAAACATGCTGAGCTGAAACTATCCCCAAAGGTCATAGAGTTAACCACCCAGCCAAAAGAAAATGAGAACCTAGTCGGGCCTGAAGTCAAAGAGTTTTCCAAGTTTTGGACACTTTGATTTGATGGATCTAAATCAAAACAAGGAGCTAGTGCTAGGTTCAAACTCATCAGCCCAACGGGTGAGGCCTTTCTTGCTACCCATAGGTTGTAGTTTTATTGCACCAATAACATAGCAGAATACAAGGCATTAGTCCATGGTCTTCTTATGGCCTTAAAGAAAAATGTCAAAGTGTTGCAAGTTTTCAGGGATTCCGAACTCATAGTCAAACAAGTTAGAAAATTATATTCCTGCCATGATAGAAGACTTGCAAACTATAGGCATAGGGTTTGGGACCTCTTGGAAGGATTAGATGCATTTAATATACAACTGATCCCTCATGCTTAGTATCATACAGTCGATGCTTTAGCTCAGGTAGCCAACACTTTGCAACCCATCTCCTTGTCCAAGCTTAAGAAATTTCCAGTTGAGTTAACATCTACACAATCCATCCCGGATAATGTCACTCATTTTTAGGTCTTCAATGATGATAAGCACATCATTGAATTCATCATGAGTTCCAATGTCTTTGCCACCCAAATAATTAATGAAGTTGATCTGGAAGAAGCTGAGTTTGATATAAAAGGGGTCATCAACCTCAAAACCAACATGATTCCTAGAGGCATGGTTCAGCTTGAATGCATATTTGATTTGGACCAAATCAGGGATCAAGATCGACAAACAAAGATGAAAGCCATAAGCAACCAGTGTGATACAACCTTGGGATTGCCGAGGAGATAAAAAATGTTTTTTATTGGAAAAGTGTGCACACCTGAGGAAAAGAAGGGAATCATCGATGCTTTGCAGAGGTATCACAACATGGTGGCATGGAGTTATGAAGATCTACAGACTTATGACACCTCCATCATCATGCACACCATCCCTCTCAAGACAAAAGTGAGGCCATTCTGCCAATGACAACGTCCCATTAATGCCTTGTTGGAGCCCATCATTTACAAAGAGGTACAGAAGCTACTTTCGGCTAGGATTATCTTCCTAGTCAGGCATTCCACATGGGTGGCCAACTTAGTCCCGGTCAAAAAAAAGAATGGAGAAATAAGATTGTGTGTAGACTTCCGCAATTTGAACCGAGCTTCAGAAAAGGACAACTATCCAGTGCCTTCATTGGACGAGGTACTATAGATCATCAATGGCTCCCAAATGATGTCCTTCCTCAATGGGTACTTTGGATATAACCAAGTTATGGTGCAGTACAAAGACCGCCATAAGAAAACATTCACCACCAAGTGGGGGACCTTCGCTTACAGGAGAATGCCCTTCAGGCTCATCAATGCTGGTGCCACTTTCCCATGTGCCATGGATATTGCCTTCAAAGATCTGATGGAGAAGTGCATAATCATATACATGGATGATTTAACTGTGTTCTCTAAAAGGCAGAGTGATCATGTCTCTGATTTATGCAAGGTGTTTCAGAGGTGTAGGGATTTTGGGGTTTCCCTTAACCCAAGGAAGTGCATTTTCAACATGACTGAGGGTAGATTTATTGGACATGTTATTTCAGAACAGGGAATCTCTATAGACCCTGAACGCATCCAATCTTTACTAAAGATCCCACCGCTGAGTAGTAAGAAAGAATTAAAATCCTTCTTCGAAAAGATAAACTTTGTAAGGAAATACATTACGGGTTTGGTTGAGATTGTTAAACCACTCAACGTCATGTTAAAATAGGATTCCAAGGTTGAGTGGATGCCTGAAGCCAAACAGGCTTTTGAAGAAATGAAATGGGCCATTGCTAAGGTGCCTGTACTAGTCAGCCCAAACTATATGAAGCCGTTCTATATCTATTCATTCACTTCAAAGCATTCCTGTGCCATGATTTTGACTCAGAAAGATGATGAAGGAAATGAGCACCCGATCACCTTCATGAGTGCTCCTTTGAAAGATGTTGAATTACGCTACCACAATGTAGAAAAGCAAGCATATGCCCTCATTAGGGGAGTGAAGAAATTTAGGCATTATATCTTGCGCAATAAAGTTTTCGCCATTGTCCCTGACCCAATAGTAAAAACACTGCTCATACAAAGTGAATTGGGTGAACGAAGAGCTAAATAGGTCACATTGCTCCAAGAGTATGATATGGAAATCCAACTAATGAGATTGGTGAGAGGATAGGAACTTACCCAAACAATTGTTGAAGCAGCAGAAAAAGTAGGACCCGAACTCACTATGCAGCAATACTAGCTCGAGGATGTTTCCCCAGGAGAATGGTACGAGGACGTCATCTATTATTTGCTAAACCATAGGTGTCCACCTCACTTACAAGGAGTCAAAAATCATGCTCTCAAGCTGAAAAGCAGAAGTTACATGTTGCAAGGATCTATTTTATACAAGAAAAATCATGAAGGCATCTACTTAAGATGCCTTGGCAAGGAAGAAGCAAATTGAGTCTTGAAGGAGTTTCATGAAAAATTTGGCACTGGTCATGGATCCAGGCCTTCTACTGCACATCAGATACTAAGAGTGGGGTATTATTGGCCAATAGTCTTCAAGGATGCTTATTTTCATGTTCACTCATGTCACACATGTCAGACCGCCACCATGAAGGCGAAGAATGTTGTTGTCCCACTGCAACCCGTGTTGGAGGTGAGGCCGTTTGCGCAATGGGGTCTCAATTTCATTGGTCCGGTAAGCCCTCCATCATCTGTAGGACACAAGTACATTCTTACTGCTACTAATTATTGCACTAGATGGACAGAAGAAATTATATGTAAGCAATGCACAACTGAGGTAGTTACAATTTTTTTGGAAATTTTCATTTTAAATCGCTTTGATTGTTCTTATGCATTGGTGTGTGATAATAGACCCACATTTGCTTCATTAAAATTTTCTAGTTAGGCCTTCGACTACGGGATTTCCCTTAAGTTTTCATCTAATTACAACCCTCAAGGAAATGGCCTTGCTGAGTCCACAAACAAGAACTTGATCATAGTGATCAAGAAATTACTCAATAGGAATCCCAAGGACTGGCATACCTAGCTCCACTTCGCCCTTTGGTTAGATTGCACTCGTCATAAGGCTTCCCTTGGTGATTCCCCATTCCATCTTTTTTATGGCTTAGAGCCCATATTTCCTATCCACTTGAAGATTCCCACTCTCTAATTTATCAATGAATTTTATGAGGGGGGGATCGTAGAGAAGCTCGGTTAGCTAAGCTCTTGCATTTAGAAGAAGTTTGAGACTGTGCAATAGAAAATTTTTCCAAACATCAAGGTGTGGTTAAGAGATGGTTCGACCACTGAGTCAAAGTCAAGGCCTTTAGAATTGTAGATTTAGTTTTGTATTGGGACAAGGCCCACGAAAAGAGTGGGGGACACAACAAATTCGACAAGCTTTGGCTTGGCCCCTTTCAAATAGCTGAAATTTTGGGAGACAATGCTTTCCACCTAAAGACCTTAACTGGTGAGGACATCCCATTGCCAGACAATGGGCAACACCTAAAGCATTACTTCCAAGTCTAAGCTTTGTCGAGCTCTTCCTTGTAAATATTTGTGTATAGGTTAGGTTAGGTTTCCTTTTGGTTTGTTTGTGCTCCACTATTTCACGTCGCTCTATTTTGCTTGTTCCCTGACTATTTTTTTCTGAAGAGGGTGTTCTCCATCCCATTGCGGTGGCCATGCTCATTCTATGAATGGTTAGCTTTGTTTCCCGTCCTTGGTGTTTTTTGGATAAACATTCACTCTCGACTATTGGTCCCTAAAAGTTGTCTAGGAGCGGTTTCCTCATTTGAACTTCGCTTTAGAACTCGACCCTTGTATCTTTTTACACACATCTAAGATCTTGCACAAAACGTATGTTAATTATTTCTAGAGGACTGTACAATGGCTGCTATGATATCCTAGTAAGTGAAAAAATCTTAAGTCTACTCCAGTGACCACTATGGTTCCCAAACCCATTGTAGGCTTCAGTGCTTACACAGTCAAGTAAAAGATAAGTGAGAAAAGGAAACATTGAAAGTAATATCAAAACAAAGAAGAGGAAGAAAATTCTGAAATCAAGCGACCATATGGGTGTGTGGGTAACTCTACCGGGGCTATGGATGCTCGGCCAATAGTAGAGCAATATCCATGGGATCACAGCAACAACTCCACCCGGGTTGTGGACACTTGACTGGCAGTGGGGCAATGGCTAGGTTACTTTTGGTGTTGGACAGTTTATGTAGCTTGTTCGGTTGGATTAGCAGTCACTTGTCACCCTTTCCATGGAAAGGAATGAATTCACTACACACACTTCTGAAATGTCTTGTAAACTGACCTAGCTAAGGACCTCGTTCTCCCTGTTCACTCTTGGAATTTTTCCCATGGTCTGCGAAACTAGATATTTTGGATCGTGGATGAATACTTATCATTAGAATGTTTCATAGCGTTCCCTAGCAGAGTCGCCATTTGTTGTGCCCTCAGCACACACTCCCCGTTCGGAATAGGGACCCTCTTTTCTTTCACCTTGCTTAGGAATTTTGTCGCTGCCTCATTTTGCATACCCCATTTTGGTGTCCTAAATGGTCAGTGTACCTCCAAAGATTCATCTTGAGTTGACCATGTTTCATCCCCTCCAATTTTGCTAAGTCCTGGTTCCTTGCAGAGTCTCCTTGGCAATTTGCTTTTTCCAGTGGCCTTGGGGCCTAGCGGGCCTACCTCGCTAGGTTTCCCTAGCCAAGTTTCCTCTGAGCATTCATCATTCAGAATGGTGGAAGGCTTCTGCATTCCCGAGCCTTGGGGCCCATCCCCTTCTTTGCTGCCCCATTTAACACACAGTGAAAATTGTCTACTTTTCGTCCTCCCAGACCCATTTCACTGGACTTCCACCCTCGGAACTCCGTGTTATCTTTGTTGTTTTCTACGACCAAATTGTGATGGTGTTCCATCCAAAGGACCTTAGGTTCCCTTTCACCAATGATTTTCAAGGTGAACTTTGAAGTGGACATCTAACCGCGTCCTTTCGGCCCCCGGACCCTAGACCTCCCACCGCCATCTGAAGTTTAAATCCACCAACCCTCATGTCATTCGTACAGACATTAAATGGTTGTATTAAATGCTAATTGGTGTATAAATATTTAGCTTGACCTGTCATTTTCACATGTCAAGTTAGCCAGAGGAATTCAGAGAGATCTTGAGGAGTCCAACACCTTTGTCACCCGCCACCCTCATGCCCATTTCCCTCATTTTCCAATTATTAGTAGATTCAACAACTTCTTTTACAGAACTTTTGAGGTAGATTTTCCTTCTACCCTCTCGTAAGGTTTTTCATGATTTTTTGCTTAAAATAATGAACAAAATGGGCTAAAATGCTTCAACTTGATAAAACATGACAACATCTGAAAAAACCATATGCCCAAAGTTTAGAAAAACATCCAAAACATCTTCTAAGATCAATTCAGAACTAGACCTCGCCGCCACTTTTCTTCACACAGGGCATTCATGCCCTCCGGGCCTGCGTCGACTTGTCGCTGTCAAAACATAGCAAATGGACAACCTCCTAACCAAATGGCGGGACCACCTCCCGGGCCCGCCACCAAACCTCCATCGGCGGATCGCCGTCAGACTTAAAAATTGACAAACTTGAAGTCCTGCCTCCACTTTGGCTTCTTGGGCCCGCTCCTGCAGGACTCCATCCCCGGGACTCTATGACGTTTCTGCCATTCCTGAATTTTGTTTCTGCCTCATCTCCCTACCCTCTGGGGCTTGCTTTTCTTTTCGCCATTCGAGGTTGGATGCCAAAATCAACTATCCATCATACTCCCCAAGCCCTGATTCGTGAACTTCCGTTCACAGATTTCCCTACTAGGTTCACCATTTAGAATAGTCATTTGGTGATGTCTTCCCACCTCCCGGGTCCTGACCCTCCAGTTGCTATGAACACCAATGTAGAAAGCAAACTTTGGCATCCTTGCCCTCGTCGGGCTCTGCCCAATGGAATTTGGTGCCATCTCAGCCGGTTCAAAAGGGAAAAGAAAGTCCGTCTTTCCAACCTCTGGGACGCGCCCTCTGAATCGCCAAAAGAACTTAAGAGAAAACCTAATGGCCAAGCTCAATGCCAAGTCTAGTCAGCTGGGCCACTCCCGCCGGGTTTCCATTCAACGTCGGCCATTCCGAATAGCAAAACATCAATGACTTTCCTCCCCTTTAGGCCCAAACACCTTAGAAAACATTGGTCGTCCTTTGACCTCCTGGGTCCCAGACCTCGAACTTCCAACCCCAGGATTCTATTTCTTTCTGGCCATTCCAAACAGCGAAGCTCTGACAACTTTCCGCACTTGTATCTCTAGGTGCCCCAAAAGTGATCTAAATGACCTTCAATTTGAAAACTAATCTCGGCCCACATGCTCAAATTCAACCTTCTCCTACATGAGCCTTTCAAACCATCAAAATATGAAGTTGGGAGAAATCACATGGATTTCCCTACCCTGTTCACCCTCCAAAATAGCTTTTCTTCTAGGGAAGTCCAGCCCTCCCGGCCCGGTTTGTCCAAAATCCCTCCAGTAAATGACTAATGACATCTACAAGAAAAAGTTTGATTTCATGAATGATATATTGTCTAATTGGATTTCATCCATGGGATTTCAATTAATGTTCATGCTTTCGTGAGCAGTTGTGCTCATTATGCCCTTACTTGCAGTATATATGGAATCAGGTGTAGGACCCTCAAGGGGAACTACAGAAAAGGACAAAGGGAAAAGGATGGGAAAGGATCCTAGAGGAAAAGAGGATAAAGACCAAATGAAGTACTAGTTCCAGGGAGAGCCCTTTCATTCAAAGTTTATCACAGATTGGAAAGAAATCACAGATACCAATATCGGCCACGTTAATATTGAAGAGTTCAAGGAAAGGGTCAAAATCCACCCTAAGACCGACAATGCCAGAATGATCAGGAAAAGTGGAATTGCTAAAGTTGTAGGCTTCCCTTTGTCCCACATAGCCCCCGAATTGGTCATGGATTTCCGGCAAGCCTATTAGCTACATACACAGACTATTGTAGACAAAGATGGAAACATCCTTGCTGACATGTCAGGTGAGGCAATTACAAAGAATTTTCACATCCCCACCTTTGAAGAAATGGAGGTACCCACCATAGCGAAGTGTAAAACAACCTGGGATGGGGACCCAATGGGCTGCAAGAAGCTAATAAACCAATACTGGCTTAAAGAGAAAAGGAGCAGCGCTCCAAAGGTTCCTCAAGAACTCTTCCACAACTTCTATGAGGACTACCATTACTTGGTCACCATGTTGAGTAGGGTGATGGGCCTCCCCACTGCTGCATATTTTTAGGAATGGATGGTTTATTTCATAGAGCATATCCTCTGTGGGGATGAAGATGTCACCACAAAATCCTCATTCTACTGGGGAGGCATAATAAGCTTCCACGAGCAGTTCATGAATGTGAAGAAGACCTCCAAGTTCTACGTGACCTCCTATCTGTGTACTCACTGGCTGAGTGGAGGCAATATAATGGATTGTTCGTGGCACCTAATGAGGAACTAGGTCGAGCATTGAAATTCTATGATAGATATCCCCAACTCCAGTTTAGGAACTTTAAGAAAGAGTATTGCAGGGTGAACAACGCCTTGATTGGCCACATCATCAGATTGCTTGGAGGGGATTTTGAAAGAAGGGTCTCTCACAGTGCTCAGGTGTTCTTGAAGCAATATGCCTTCTTATTCATTCAGTACCCCAAGTTCACATATATTCATGCCTAGGGTTTCACAAAGAGGCCAAATAAGCTGCCTGGGTACCCCAATGACTGGATCATACTGTTAGAGCTCTCTTGATAGTTGTAGCATGTACATTAAGTCCTTAGTAGTGGACACTTGGTGGGGATCCCTTATCCCATAGCTTTCGGCCAGGGGATGTACAAATTACAAACCTCCTAGTGTGTTGGGAATTCTGAGAAGGAATTGGCAGAGTACCATTTTTTCCTACACACTGCTCGCCCATGGATGGACCCATATGGGCATGTAAGGAAAGCACTAGGACTAGGGTACACCCATGTGCATCGTGTTGAAGATTTCTAGGCGGATTTCTAGGATGACAAGGAGGTATGTGCAAGACACTACATGTGAATGATTGCATACTTCATAAAAAGAGTACAATTGTTTCCTATACATGATCAAGTTCAAGAGGATGAAAGCACCATCATAGACCCCAGGTACAACACAATCGCTAACTTTCCACTGCTAGTAATAGATTGGGATAAGAGGGAGGTCAATGACCTCGACATTATAACCAAGCCAATTCAGGCTTGTACCAAAGAATGGGTTGATGGACAGGTAGCCCAATTGAAGCAACAAGGGGTTTTCCTCACATATGAGGGACTCAAGAGTGATCCTAGTTCTATGGAGGATTTTGTTGCCACAACTTCAATAGGAGGGACATCCAATTCTCCTCCGCTCACAAGATTGAAGAAGAGGAAAGGGATTGAGGCGGAACAGTCGTCAAATCCAAAGGTTTATTTTAGAAAATATTTAGGAGCCTCACCCTCTAAGAAGCCAAAACGGACGGGAAGCATCGTAGGGAAGCCAACAATTCAAGAGGATCCCCTTCGAGAGGGTGAGGAAGGGAAAATAGATCAGCCAAAACTTCCTCCAACTGTCCCTGTTTCTGCCACCCTTCCATCTATTTCCCAGGCCATGGTTACCACATCCCCACCTATGGTGGACATCTCGGTTCATCTCGCTTCCTCTCCACCAACTAGGCCCATAATAATGGTTGACTCCTCCTTTGCTGCAAATTCTCTGATTTCCTCTGCCTCCATGTCACCCACTACATCGCTTCCATTGGCAGCAGTGACAGTTCCAATGCCCGTACTCACATTGCCAGAGGCTTTCTTGCAGCATATGCAGAATGTCCCCTCTGAGATTTCCCAAATCTTTTTAGATCCCACCATCCAAGTTGCCTTGGCACAGGTCCTCACCAGCACTTTTCCCTCGCAACCTCCAACAGGACCACCAACAATGGAGGCCATGATGCTAATCTCATAAGAATGGGAAAAGCGGGAGATGGAGACTTCAAAGGAAATGGAGGAAGAAGTTGATGAGTACCACGAACACCCAGGGTATGACCACCAGGAAATTGACAAGGTGGTCTACAAAGAAGAAGAAACAGGGTCTTTTGAAAGTGGAGATGAAGAGGAGGGTGCAAGTGGTAGAACTATTGTACAAACCTTCGATGATGATATCGAGGAGGAAATGGCCCGACAATTGAGGGATGATATAGAAGAGGCAAAAAGGTCACCTCCTGAAGAAGAAAGGCAAGAAGATTATAGGGAAGCAGAAAATGTAGAACTCCCTACAGGGGAACAATAGGAGAATGTATCACCTCCTTATAGAGAAGAAGAAAATGTAGGAGAAGCACCTGAGAGTGAGGCTCCAGTTGAAAAAGGTCTCAAAATTGAGCAACCCAAGGAGCATGAGCATAACGGTGAACAAGATGAAGAAAAGAAAGGGAAGGAGGCTAAGAAAGAAGAAAGTACTCAGGAGAAATTGCCTATGAAGCATCCCATCAAGTGCCTTGTGTTCATCCAAGACTCCAATGAGGAAGAGGGAGAAGACACTAAAATGGAAGAAAAGGCTCCCAAAGATAAAGAAATAGAGATTTGAACAAAGGAGAGTGAGGGTGATCCAGAATTGCCTAAGGGAAAATATGCTATGCCCAAATGGCTAGAGAGGAAAATTGAAAAGAAAACCCCTACCCCAAAGGATCCAAGAGCAAGATTGGAGGCTATCTTAGCCCAAGTACAGATCACCACCAGAAAAGAGAAACCCAAAATCAGATCCAAGGTAACAATGGAAGCTTTTGGATCCTGAACTGTGCAAATAGCAACACCAGTGGTGGGAAAGGAAGGGGTAAGCTATAATATCTCTACCATTGACTTGGGAACAACTAGTAGAGAGCGAAAGGTGGAGCACCTCAAGGAATCTGTTGCCATGATAGTGCATTTAATATAGTAGGATAAAATTTCAAAGGATGAGCTTAAAGTACAGGTAGCTGATCTGACAGCTTACATCCGGCAATGGTCCTGAACTCAAGAAATGCCTACCACATTCATGGCTCCCCCACAACTGTTGTCTAAGGAAAAAATTGATAAGCTAGAAAAGAGAAAGAATTTGGAAAAAACTATAGAAATTTGGTTCCGACAGGTTCTATACATCGGAAATATGGGTATCAGTCGGGCTATTCGAACAGCCAACAAGTTCCTTGACTTACAAGAGTCTTTGGAAAGCATGAAGAAACTTTGCACTAACTTCCCTATAACATATGAGTCCACCTATCCAAAGATTGAGGATATCCTCAAGTTTCCAAGTGCCACATGGGAAAAGGAACTCACACTTAAGAGAGACGATCATTGGCTTGTGGATGTTTGGAGACCGGACTTTGAAAGCAGAAAAGAAAGATTGGAGCAGGTGATTGACAAAATAGATTCAGATATTGAGTGGGTCAAATAGATTAGGACAGATTGTGTCCAATATTTGAAGCTAATGACAAGCTATGTGATGCCCACCATACAAATGGACCCAGATAATGTAAGGCCTCATTTCCAGAAAAAGATGGTGGACAGATGTCAAATGAAATAACCACTAATTTCATGAGTTTTTCCACCTGAGCCTTCACCCAGTCAGATTTTTCCGGAGACCACATTGCCAAGTATGATGAAGAATGGAAAAGGCTTGAGGACAACTCCAAGGAGTGGAGTAATCAAGTGTTGCGGTTTGAAATCATAGAAGTCGACAAACTCCAACCGATAATTTTTCAATTCATGGAGTATGCAACTTTGAAGAAGCAGAAAGGTGACCCTATTATTAGTGAAGAGCTTCTAAAGGAATAGCTACAGTGAAAAGGGCAATTGGCTAAATAACAAAACTACTACAATATTGTCACTAGAGGACAAAATAGAGATGAAGATAAAGTTGTATTTTAAATTGTAATATATTGGGGGGTAGGTAGAACCCTAGTTTGTAGTGAATCTTGGCCACATAATGAGATTAAATTTTGGCCATTTGTTCTACTTTTTGGGCACTATAAATGGGGGTCTCCTCCCATTTTCAAGAGAGAGTTGAGTTGTTGTAAAGATATGTTGCAAAAATTTCTAATGAAAATACATTAACTTGGTGCATTTTCTGAGTTCTTCACATGTTTCATGATTCAATCTCTCATTGTTAGATGTTTTATTTAGATTTACACTGCTATTCTAGTTAACTTTAAATTGCTTAGATAGATTTTGGTAATGTTATTTTGTGATTGTAGAATTTTTTGTTGTGTTGATGCATTCCAGTCCATTCTTTTTGTTGTTTACTACTGGAAAATGGTCTTGTAAAGTTAGTCTGGGCTGAAAATTGAAGTTGCTTTTAAAGTTTTACCTTCATTCATGCATGTATGTGGAGGATGAATGGTAAAATATCTGTAGACCTTTGAAGATGGCACAAATTTCATGATACTGTAGGTTTCTTGGTTAAGTGGAATCTTGTTTGAAGGAAGTTGTCCATAGCAGAATCTCCATGATCACTATTTATAGTTAGTTGTAGATCCAAGAACCTTCTCCTTTCCCTACTCTTTTCCTTTTTTTTTTAGAAACAACCTATGCTAAGGTTCATTGCACATTGTAAAGCCAAAACTCAAGGAAAATATTGAAGTTTTAGATTGTTGTTCAAACCTACAACAAAGTGCACCTTAACTCCCATCTCAAAAGCTTTAGATTTTAAGATCCACCTCGCATCTGGCTACGTAAGTCTACCATGTGATTACCAGAAAAATCACATCAAAAATCAACTGAGTTCCATGCAAGTCATGACCTAACACCCGAGAGACCTTGGGGTGATTTTCAACAACTTGTTGTTGGAAGTCTCCTTTCAAGAGAGGTAGTGCATCTATGCACTTCCTGTGTTGAGAAAGTGTGCAAAACACCCATCAACATGGATCCTCATGCGTAATTATTTGTAAATTTTATTAGAAAAATGGGTCCTCACACATAGTGAACATTTAAAGATGTTGGTGATATTTATCCTAATACACATGTCATTTTAATAGTGTTGATGAATATGTGGGTGATTTAATACATTCTTCCAAGATTCTAGGTGAAAATATTAATTATTGGAAATGTGTAGTTTGTTATAGTGAAATTATTAATTACATATACCTCATAAAATAAATTGATGGCAAATTGAAATGCATTGGGCTGATAATTAATCAAATTTGGGTGATTTTGTAACCTTGTTGGTTCAATGCATTCCCCAATTTTGAAGTGACTAATATGAGCTATTTTCCAATTGGAAAATATTTGTAATGTCCCACCACAAAACCCTAGAGGACCACATTCTACGGCACCTAAAAAATAAAAAATAAATTGAAAATACAATGTAAGCAGGATTACAAATGAAACAATAGTTTACATTCTAACCCAAGTCCTCTAAGTTTCTCTAAGTATGCTATGAGAATCCCATTAACCAACTTACAAGAATTGCAAATCATCACTATCACCTCATTGTACAAAATTCATCTAACAATATGAAATGCATATAATCCACCACATAATAATGGACAACCAATAAGAACCTTCCATATCATATCATCAAAATAATAATATCCCACATTAATTCAATTAACTAGCATATGCAATAACATTATTTACATTATCCATTACATAAGAGAGTTCAACAAAAAATTACATCATTTCATCTTTACATTTTGAACAACAATGTCTCCTTGTATACATGTGAGGAGAGTACATCAAAATTATAATACAAGTACATAAAAGATGATCCACTTGAACTGGAACAAGTGCATTAGTCTACGTCATCAAGAGTAGCTGCCACACGAATGATCAATGAATAAGGGAACCCAATGTAGTGCATAGCATGTTCCACCTAACCATGTGGAACCCTAAGGTCCACCCCCCATGCTAGGAGATGTAAATATGGTCCCACGACCAAAGCAAACAAGGAGACAATAGCACAACACAATAAGCCTAACATAATTCCATCATACAAATACCACAAACAACTCATAACATTGTCATCACTTATAGAGGTATGCAAATACAAAGTGAACACAAGACAAGGGAATGCTAGGTTGCTATAGGGAGGAGTGTCATCACATATCTTTCTATGGGTTACCCTAGCATAACCTTCCTATGCAACCGAACCCCCATCCTGGGTTACCCTGGCCACCTCTACCAGCCACTAGACCCCTGTTAGAACTATAAAATTCTGAATTTTACAAGTTGTTTCATACCCCTAAGTTTCCAAACGATTCCTCATCATAAGCAAAAAATCCTCTCTTCATAACATTTTTCCCATATTTGGCCATGTGGTTCCAAAAAAAATCATTCTAGTCTTGAATATCTCACTATATAGTCCATATCGGCAAGAGATGGTTACGGTCTCCCCGATCCATATTACATTCTTTTACTGATATACATTTGTTGCAGTCTATCGGAAAAACATCAAGAATTTCACACTGACCAAAATTCATATGAAAACACCCATCGGTAGGACATAATTCATTGTCTCGGCAACAAAAGGATCACATCGGCCAGAAAGCTATCATTGGGATAAGTTATACTGAATGCATCATGTCTTACCAACCGGTGCACAAAGAAACATTTAGGCAAGACTAAAGGTCATCAGAATAAAGTCTCATCGAATGCACCCGGTCTTGCCGACAAAGCGCAAAGGGATTCTACCAATGGTTATCGAAGTGAAGTTATGTAGTCTTTCCGACCCATTTGTCTCACCAAATGTGGTTTCATCGGTGAGAAAATTAATATGTCTCGTCGACCAAAAAAAACATACCAACGACATATCTCAGTGAGAAACGAGGTAACCTATGAGACATCACCCCAATTCAGAATTGTCACAGCGACACATGAGATGAATGGATATTTCTAGGTGAGACATCAAATGTCGATGAGATGGAGGGACATTCTAGCGATGCACATTTTTTGACTGTCAATGAGACATTGAAGATCGGTATGACTGCAAGATGTCTCGGCGGGTGTTAGTAAAATCCCGAATACAACTAATTGCCGACATTTGAATACAAAACGATGCGTCTTTTTAGATACTCATGTATAAATGTTCATCTTTGATTGTGAGATAGAACATAGTAGATAGGATAGGAGGTAGGATAGGAAAAGACATAGTAGAATACAAATTTTACAGATCTAAGACTATGATGTATGTTTTAAAAATATGGAGATATTAATGAGAATCAGTTGATGTGGTAGCATATTTTTGGTGCCAATCGTATGTTGTGCTCATTGAAATTATTACTAAAGTTGTCTCCAAGATTGATGCTTTCTGGTTATTTAAATTGATGTAACAAGTATATTTTCAGTTTATCAGTGCACATTTGTTGTATCTGTGTGGTTGATTGATCGGCTCTTTCAAGAAAAGATTAAATCCTTTTAATTGATCACAGTAATCAAGGAAATTCATCTAGATCATTAAGAAGAACTTGGTAATCATAGTCTTTCATGTTTATACAAGTTATAAACGAAAATATATGCCAAACAATTTGAATGTTCTCCAGAAATAAATTACCCATTTAGATTTCATTTGACTCCGCATACCCAATAAGGCACTAGTCTCTGCACTTTTCATCATTTAGTTTCATTCATTTCTTACATCTGTTAACTGAACATATTAGGTTTTAGTTTTAATATCACTCATACCAAATCAAATTTCATTTGTCCACTCCCACTTGCCATTGTGGGAAAAACAAGTCAAGAGAGATAAGCACATGTCAAGTCTACCTCACTCATATAGGTACACCCACCTAGGTTTAGAAGCACCTGAAGAGTAGAAGGTCTAAATCATTTGGCCTTGTCTATTACCCTGAAACATACCAAGAGATTGGCAACCTCTTGAGGCATTTTGCCTGTGTTTTTGAGAGCTAATAAATTGGCGACTCCACTGGGGAATAACATCAGAAAATTTGGTTCCAGCCTATCCATCCATAGAGTCAATACAATTCTAAATTCAGTCTTTAACCAAAGGTTCACAATTGTTTCATTTGCACTCCCCATTTGAGTCATGCACTTAACAAATTGGTGACTCTGCTACAGAATCAACTCAGAATCAGGGCCTTAGTCATAGAGTCATAAATCCTATATAGACTCCACTGGGAATAAGAAACAACAACACACTTTCTCACTTTTAGGAAAGTGAGTGGCGACTCTAATAAAAATATTGCATCAATATTACATCTATTCGAACATGAATGGGAGAAGATCTCAATATAGAGGAGGTCATACTGGGGGTCTTGCTCAAAACAGTAAGTGGACGCACAAAGATGATAAGGTTGATAAGGGTAAAAGGATAAATGAGGACATGTGCATGACGAATAAAGATAAAACACTGAGACAACATTGTGAAACATATGACCGGTATGACACATGGAGAGATAACTCGAGTGCAAAACCTTGTACCCTAGAGGAACAAAGAAATCCTTTCTATCATCCTTAGAAACAACCAAAGTTTGATGCTATGCTAGACTTGAAGTAGAAGGACTCAGATATTAATAGGAATGCGAACAAAGAATGGAGGATAACCAAAATGAATTTATTGATCATGTGATTCCTCGAGAAAATTATGAATCTTTAACTCATGAAGAAGTAAAAGCATAGTTTGAGTTATAGAAAAAGGAGCTAGAAGAACTAAAAGCTGAACAGGAGAAAGCCCAAATGATACAAGCAATGAGAGACGTCAAATTGCAAAAAGCTCAAATTATTGCTCAGATAGCTAGTTGCCCAAAGTATGTACCGCCCCATAAGCAGGGTAGTAATAGTGCAGGGCCTTCTGATCCTTCAAAGGCTCCTCAGAATCAAATAGGGAATCAGTACAAATAGCCAAACCATCCACCACATATTCCCTCACAATATACAAACACCCAACCACCTCATGGTCAACATTATGTGCCACATTATCATACACAATACAATAATCTGATGTACCAGTATCAGTACCCACCTAACCCTCCCCCCCATCAATATATAATAATGATCAGACAATTTGACCTGGTAGGGTTTCAATTACACCCTTACCCAATGGATGGCAACTCGAGAAGTCTTGTTCCAAAGTTTACAGGGAGTAATGCAATTTCTGTTGAAGATCATTTAAGGAGTTTCAATACTTTCATCCAAGATTTGGATGTGCCATATGAAGATTTACACATGAGGCTATTCATGATGTCCCTTGTTGAAGAAGCTAGGGATTGGTTCAACAACCTACCAATAGCCTCTATTGATTCTCTCCAAGAATTTCAAGACAGATTCCTTGAGAAATATGGGAATCTAAGTGCACCAGATGCTGCTCTTCATGAATTAATGCGAATTCATAAAAATTAGAATGACTCAATTTATGATTTTAATTAGAGATTTAATAAACTGCAGAATAAAATACCTCCTGGATCAGAGTTGCTAGACTCTATAGCATTGAGTGTTTATTTGAATGCGTTTGATCCAAAAAAAGGGTATGAATTAAGAAATAGGTTCCTGAGAAATTTAGCTGAGGCCCAAAAGATTGCATTAACAATTGAAAACAATAGGAAGGCTAATGGGATAATCAGTAAAAGAGACAACCCTAGGGTTCCTCAACAAACCAATAACTACCAATACAAACAGGAGAACACACACATAAATGAGAGGCCTAGGCTACATGACATGCCCTATAATACAAATTGGAAGGATGGAAAACCTATAACAGATAGGCCTAGAAACAAGGAAACTCCTAATCCATTAAGGAAGAAGGGAGCATTTATGGTAAGTAACAATTATTTTTGTGAAATTTGTGATAAACCACATTCCCCAGATTATTGTGTTGTAACCCAAAGAATGAAAGAAGAAGAAATGTTGATGGGAAATAGTGGAGAAGATCACACAGTGTATTTGACTTCAAGTACTTTTCACCGTGTTGAGGGGGGGTACTCATCTTCAGAGGATAAAGGTTATGAGTGCGATGTTTTAAATTAGAGGTACAATGTCCACATGGCTGAACAATAGGTTCTTTCTAAATCTAAAGAAGATTATATAGAACCACATTCTGTTGAGATGCCTACTCAGTGCAGTATGAGGAAACTCACTAAAGAGGAGATAGAGAAATTAACCATTGTTGTGGTTGAAGAAGCAAAGAGTAAGTATTGGTTGAGAAATAGGATAGTGAGTGAGAAGGAAGGAATCCCCAGGGGAATATTTGTGAAAGATCAAAAGGTGACACAAGGAATTTCAAAGAAAATAGAAAATAAACAACATGATAAAAACAAACAGAAGCTTTTCCAAAAGGAGGAAGTTAAAGAGTTCCATAAAGAAATGCAAAAGACTGATCAGCCAAGTAGAAGAGACAAAGAGGAGAACAAAGGAGAAACATTGGAGTAGAAGAAAATGATTAAGGAAGAAGGTTCCTCTTTTGACTTCATTCAAGCTTTATCCTAGGTAAAAATGTTCGTTCTCTACTTGAGATGATGAAAATTAAGAAATATAGAGACAGTGTTGTTCAATTGATAACAAATTCTGAAAATAGGATGGCTACTAAAACAATTAATAAGCAAGAGAAAGTAAGTATCTCAGAAGTGTTCCTCAATAATGCATTATTAAATCCCCCACAAGTTGATCCTTTTTTCACTACATTACTCATAAATAACAAATTGTTGAGGAATTGCATGATAGACTCTGGCGCTGCCATAAATATTATGCCAGTAGGAGTTATGAAGCAACTTGGCATGTGGGTTGATACTAATGGAGGAAAGTGCTATGCAATGGATAACAGACTTGTTCCTGTGGTAGGTATAATGAAAGATGTTGAAGTCAAACTAGCTGCTTATCCTCAGGTGGCCTATAACATTGATATAACAATAATTGACACCCCTCCTTAGTTTGGGATGCTTCTATCAAGACAATGGATGGCCGCGGTTGGGGGAAATGTCCAGTTTGATTTGTCTTATGCAACAATTCCAATGAATGGTTAGGAAGTTAAGTTATACAGGGAGCCAAGGATGAACCAAGTTGTTGACTGTGTACCACAAGATCAAATCAATTGTTTTTGTGATGTGGATCTTGGGAATTTTAAGATAGAGCCAGCCTAGCCAGAACTAATCAATACTGATCCAATTGAAAAGCATGTTGCACATGACTACAGTGGTGTGTGGAAAATGTACTTTGGTGGAGCATGGGATCCTGAATCATTTTATTGGCCAGAGTCATCAAAACAACGTACCTTTGATCTAGTGAATAAATTTATTGATACCATGCAGAGGAAAAGGTATGAAGGAAATGGTGATATCACAGGTGAATATCAGGAGATCGATCAGACACTGCAGCCAATAGAAGATGAGACATGTGCAGGTGAAAACAATTCCTATGATAGCTTGCATGAGGAAGACGAAGTTATTGAAATTCTTTCCTGCATAATAGATTGTGACAGTGCACATGTTATGAGGGATCCAATGAATATTCAGATTATGAAGAGGAACCTGTGGATTCTGATCTATAATCAGGTGATTCTTACAATTCTTGTGATAATCAAGAAGAAGCAATGGAAAATGTGGATCCATTTGATAGTGAACAAGTAACACTTCTAGCCGCGGTTGAGTACCATGAAGATACATTTGATGATGAAGAGGTATTTTCATATCCACTTTATGGTAGGGAAGAGATATTTTCAGACAAAAAAAGTGATATGACAAATTATGGAACAAATGACTGTGTTGGTAATGTTTTTGATTTTTCATTCTCTGATGATCTTGGACCTCTTTTTGATGATGACAAAAGTGAAGAATACAACTGTAGTGATGTAAATGTAGAGACGTGTTCACTCAACAGTGAGCAAATTTCAGATATGCTAACTCTTAAATACCAAAGATGTGCATATGAAGGTGATTCTGAAGTCTTGTGTCTAGCTTAAATTTGTTTTTACAGTAAAAGTTCTTTGTGCAATAATTCATATGACTCCCAGTGCATTTCTCGAAATGACGGAGAAACATTTGAAGTTGATCAAAAATCTGTCCATTCAAGAAGAGGTATGTGATTTTGAAATTTCTAACTCATGTGGAGAAGACATTTATTTGCATACCAAGGATGATAGAAGTCCAGCATTGATTGGTTCATATATGCATGATATTGAAGATATGAGTCATAATCCAGTGTCGTCTCCACATGGTGATATTGAAGAGGTGCAAAAGGTTTCAGATTCATTTGTCTCAAACAACGTTGATATGACATAATTTTTTGATTCTCAAGAGAAGCACTGTGATGGTGAATTTTTAGTATAGCTGGGAGGATGTTTTATAATACATAACAATGAAAAAGATAATGAGAAATGTTGCATTGAATATGCATGTACTTTGTATGTTGAAGATAATAGAGATTTGTCCCATGATGATGGAGAATTTGAACTGCAGAATGGTGAAGGGAATTTGGGCCAAGCTGAGCATGATGATTCTTTTAAAACTTTCAATAACAGTGACAGGGAAGATTGCATGAATATCTTCAAGAAGAATCTGATGAACTCAAAGCAAAGTCGGGTGTTTGACAGAGGAAAGTATGGGCCTTTCTTTTGGATGGCCTTGAGCCATCATTTATGGTTTGAATTTTAGACCGTAACAACTCAAAACAGATGAAGTTAAAACATAGAGGATTAAGGATTGCTAGCGCATGGACAATTCTTCTCCATGCACAGTAGTTTAGGAAATAAAGGAACATGAATTGCCAGTACATGGACAATCCTGATTTTCCTTCTTTTCAAATAAATTTTTCTATGTATAGTAGTATAGGGTCTCATTCATTCCCATTTCCATTCACTCCATTTTGATCACTGATCAGTCATCTTGAGTCTGGTCTGCTCACCCAGAAATCTGGATCCTTGCAATGATTTCACAACCATTCATCCCCAGATGGAGCCACTGTTGGAATTGTAAAATTTTGAATTTTACAAGTTGTTTCATACCCCTAAGTTTCCAAATGATTCCTCATCATAAGCAAAAAATCCTCTCTTCATAACATTTTTCCCATATTTGGCCATGTGGTTCCAAAAAAAATCCATCTAGTCTTGAATATCTCACTATATAGTCCATATCGGCAAGAGATGGTAAGGGTCTCCCCGATCCATATTACATTCTTTTACTGATATACATTTGTTGCAGTCTATCGGCAAAACATCAAGAATGTCACACCGACCAAAATTCATATGCAAACACCCATCGGTAGGACATAATTCATTGCCTCGACGACAGAAGGATCACATCGGCTAGAAAGCTATCGTTGGGATAAGTTATACCGAATGCATCGTGTCTTACCAACCGACGCACAAAGAAACATTTAAGCCAGACTAAAGGTCATCGGAATAAAGTCTCATCAAATGCACCCGGTCTTGCCGACAAAGCACAAAGGGATTCTACCAATGGTTATCAAAGTGAAGTTATGTAGTCTTTTTGACCCATTTGTCTCACCGAATGTGGTTTCATCGGTGAGAAAATTAATGTCTCGTCGACCAAAAAAACATACCAACGACATATCTCGGTGAGACACGAGGTAACCTATGAGACATCACCCCGATTCAGAATTGTCACAGCGACACATGAGATGAACGGATATTTCTCAGTGAGACATCAAACATCGATGAGACGGCAGGATGTTGTAGCGATGCACATTTTTTTACTGTCGATGAGACATTGAAGATCGGTATGACTACAGGATGTCTCGGCAGGTGTTCAGCGGGTGTTAGTAAAATCCCGAATACAACTGATTGTCAACATTTGAATATGAAACGATGTGTCTTTTTAGATACGGATGTATAAATTTTCATCTTCGATTATGAGATAGAACAGAGTAGATAGGATAGGAGGTAGGATAGGAAAAGACACAGTAGAATACAAATTTTATAGATTTGAGACTATGATGCATTTTTAAAAAATATGGAGATATTAATGAGAATCAGTTGATGTGGCAGCGTATTTTTGGTGTCAATTGTCTATTGTGCTCATTGAAAGTATTACTAAAGTTGTCTCCAAGATTGATGCTTTCTGGTTATTTAAATTGATGTGCCAAGTTTATATTTAGTTTATCAGTGCACATTTGCTATATCTATGTGGTTGATTGATCGACTCTTTCAAGAAAAGATTAAATCCTTTTAATTGATCACAGTAATCAGGGAAATTCATCTGGATCATTAAGAATAACTTGGTAATCACATTCTTGCATGTTTATACAAGTTATAAACGAAAATATATGCCAAACAATTTGAATGTTCTCTAGAAATAAATTACCCATTTAGATTTCATTTGACTCTGCATACCCAATAAGGCACTAGTCTCTGTACTTTTCATCATTTAGTTCCATTCATTTCTTACATCTGTTAACTGAACATATTAGGTTTTAGTTTTAATATCGTTCATACCAAATCAAATTTCATTTGTCCACTCCCACTTGCCATTGTGGGAAAAACAAGTCAAGAGAGAAGCACATGTCAAGTCTGCCTCACTCATATAGGTACACCCGCCTAGGTTTAGCAACACCTGAAGAGTAGAAGGTCTAAATCATTTGGCCTTGTCTATTACCCTGAAACGTACCAAGAGATTGGCAACCTCTTGAGGCATTTTTCCTGTGGTTTTGAGAGATAACAACCCCCATGCAAACTCATGCGATATCAACATACATTCCATTCAAACCAGACAATTGATCTTGCCATTCCAGGCCTTCCCACTCATCTCAAGCATAAACAAGCACTTGAGCCATGAGTGAGGCATTATCTTGATTAATGTCAACTACCCAACCCCTATTTCATTTTAGGTTATCACTGATTAAGAAACTCTCAATGAGTCAACCTAGACTTGCCACTTTGTGTGTCAAACCCCCATTGAGAGTCACTCCCCCTACTAACAACTAGAAAACCCAAAAAAATCCAACCAAGTAAAGCCATTTGCACAAAATCACAAATCACATACATGTACACATAAAGTGAGGCTTGAACCCTCTTTCTCACAAAGTCTTCACAATTAGAAAATTCCACAATGCAAGGCTAGAACCCACATAATCATAAATCAAGTATAAGAACAATAGTTCACAAAGTACTCAACAAGAAAACCAACAATAAGTAAACTCTTTCCCCAACCTTTGAAAGTCCAACTAACCACTATGCACAATAACTCCCCATCAGAGAAATGACAATATCATAATTACAAAAAGGCTATTTATAAATAACACTCACCATCAAATGTAAGGAAACAAGAGTGGAAACATCATCAAGGGGATCATCAACTTCATTCATAAAGAACATTTTTTGTACAAGGACTCCCACTTTTAAAAATGAACATAATTACTCGAATGTACAAAGATCAACATAGTATTTGATATGAAGAGGCATATCCAATAATGAAAGTCATAAAGTACATAATAGATTTACTTTTCTACCACTAATAGTTATCAAGAATTCAGCAAAACATCAAATAATCTAATTTCCTCACATAATCAAATCCCTCAATTATTTATCTATGTTTAGATCAATCTTAATTCCATAAAACAATCTCATAATTAAACAAGAACACAATAACCTAAACAACTATGAAATTAACATAAAATAACATTCATCCATTGACTTAAAGGAATTCAACATTAACAAAAGTTATCTAATTCGTTTGAATGAGTCCTCTAACTTCCTAATACAATTAAATCAATCTATTAACTTGTTTAATTTTCCAATCTACTTGTCTAAAATCTAATAGTCACAAAATAAAAATACCCTTATCTATCACCTTAGCACATAGACATATCTATTTATCATAACCAAGACAATCTTTTTACATATAACTAACTTTTGCTTATTTATTAAATCTTCAATTTGAAATAACAATTTTATACAATATTTGAATAAATGTATGTAGATGCTTATATGCGTATATATATGTGTGTGTATGTGTATATATATATATATATATATATTAAAAGTAATGCATTTAGAATCTTATTTTTGTTGTTAACATACAACTATCAGAAATTTATATGAAAGCTTACACATAATACTATATGTATATATATACATACACACACACACATATATATATATATATATATTTACATATATATATATATATAAAGAAAAACATATGCCAACACATTAAGTATTCATATTCAACTTATTATATATCGACACAAATCAAAGTTCAAGCCTTCTAATAGTAAAGACTATGCTTAAAACATGTACATCAAATATTGTGGTTTATGATATGTTTGGATGCGCATACACATATGGCAACATAGGTTACATCCACACACTTATTAATTACATTGGGTATCTAACAAGGTGTAACTTGCATATTAAGGATGCCATTGATAATACAAAATCTTCAATTGACATAAGTAATAGAAATCAAATACCGATTTGATTGCATCCACGTCGAGATGGTACGGTGATATCCATGCAGGTTGGGAATAGAGGCTTGACTAAAGGTTATATTTTAAGCTGCGATTTAATGGATGCTATCAAATACAAATGTAAGGAAAATGATATCCCCCAATAAAAAGGTAGAAGGAGATGCACATTGAAATCTAGTAAAACCTTTCCCAGTGAACTAAGATGAATTCTAATTAGCAAAGGTTGATACAAGGAACAACATTGATTATTTCATGCCAATAAACTTATACTACCAATTTCAAGGCTAGACAAAAGTTTAAGTGATAGTCGAGGAAATCATTGTTAGGAAAGGTATGCTCTGATACCAATTGTCGGGGGCGGCAGGGGTGCTGATACACAGCTTTGCAGCTGTTACTAGACTGGCAAACATAAATCAAACACACAGAAAGTGCATAGAGTACGCACAGTGACAGCAATGTAAATAGACAAAATTTAAACTTGCATATATTCCTTGCTTTCTTCAAAATACAAAAAACTCAGAGGATATTCTCTAATTTGCATGAACAAAATAAAACTAATCTATTTGGACAGATGTCCAATACAAATGGTACTACTCTCACACCAAAATACACAAGCTGCTACAATCCTGTAGCTGTAGCTAACAATGCGTTGCGTCTGCTAAAACATTCCCTGTGCTATTGCTATCATTGATTTGTGTTGAACATTCCCTTTTCCATCTGCTACTGCAGGGTCACCTTCAATACAAAATACTCTTGCTGTTGTCTTCTTCTAACTCCAACGAATACAAAGACATTCCTTTTGTCTTGTTTCAAAATTCTCATGAAAATGAGTGTTTGATTCAAATTTCAAATCTACCTAACTACATTAATTTCTGGTAGGCTGCAACAGCTAATGCAAACTCAAAAAAAATGCGCTTCTTTTGAATTTCAAATTAACCTACCATCTTGAATGCTGCAGGAAAATGTTGGCTGCAACTTGGTCTTCATCAACTGACGTGGGGGCTGCTGACAGTTCTGCTAACAATTTTGCTGACTGCAGAATATTAAATATTCCAACACTCCCCCTTAATCTGCAGGTCAGCTGTCAATCTGATGTTTCCTTCCGGAGCTGATCTTCAAAGCTATCCATAATGCCAAGCCTATCTCTTAGGCGTTCAAAACTATCCTTAAGCAATGCTTTGGTGAAGATGTTGGCGAGCTGCTGCTCGGATCTGCAATACTGCAATTCAATCTCACCTTGTTCTACCAACTCCCTTATGAAGTGATATCGAATCTCGATGTGTTTGTTTCTTCCATGGAAGATGGGATTCTTTGTCAGGGCTATGGAGGACACATTGTCACAATGAATGACTGTGCTGTCAACTTGTTGTTGCTGTAAATCTGCAAGAATCCTCCTCAACCAAATAGCCTGACAAGCTGCTACATTTTCCGCTATGTATTTTGCTTCTGTTGTGCTGAGAGAGACAATCGACTGCTTCTTTGATGCCCATGAGATTGCACCTGATCCCATGTTGAAGACATAGCCAAATGTGCTCTTCCTATCATCCACATTTCCTACCCAATCACTATCTGTGAAACCATCCAGCTTAAATTCATTAGATGTTGCATATAAAATGCCATAACCGATTGTTCCATTAACATACCTCAAAATCCTCTTTCCTACTTGCCAATGTGTCTCCTTAGGTTCCTCCATGAACCTATATATCAAGCTTACCGCATACATTAAATCAGGCCTAGTTGATGTCAAATACATCAAACTTCCAACCATGCTTTTGTAAAGGGTTTGGTTCACTTCCTTACTACTGTCATTCCTACGCAGTTTCAGACCTATTGCTGTCGGTGTGGGGGTAGGTTTGTTGTTATTCATTTTGAACCTTTTTAAAATCTGTTTGGAATAGTTAGATTGTGAAATAAAAATGCCATGCTGTGTTTGCTGAACTTCTATCCCAAGAAAATACTTCAACAAACCTAAATCCATCATCTCAAATTCATTTTTCATCACCTCCTTAAAATCAGCAATTCTACTATCACTGTTACTAGTCAAAATCAAATCATCTGCATACAAAACAACAATTAAAATATCACCTTCAGCTGATTTGATGTAGAGTGTGGGCTCACTGCTGCTTTTGCTAAAGCCATTGCTCAACAAGTAAGCGTCTATTCTGTTGTACCATGCCCAAGGTGCTTGTTTTAGCCCATAAAGAGCTTTTCGGAGCCTATACACTTTGTCCTCTTGCCCTAGGACTTCATAGCCAGGTTGTTGCTCCACATACACTTCCTCCTTCAGCACTCCGTTCAAGAAGGCTGACTTTACATCCATCTGCATCACTTTCCACTTATGTTGTGCTGCAACTGCTAACACTGTCCGCACTGTTTCCAACCTTGCAACTAGTGCATATGTCTCATCATATTCAATACCAGGCTGTTGTTTGTACCCTTTGACAACAAGTCTTGCCTTGTGTCTTTCAATTTTTCCTTTTGTAGTACACTTGGTCTTGTAGACCCACTTCACTTCAATCACTTGCTTACCTTTGGGTAACTCGGTCAACTCCCATGTTTGGTTCCTCTCTATAGCCTCCAACTCTTCATCCATGGCCTTACACCACTTCTCTTCTTTCACCACTTCCTCAAAGTATGTTGGATAACTATAGGAAAATAGTGCAAAATCCAAGTTCTCATCAAAATCAACATGTTGTGTGCTGTCATAGATCTCCCTCACACTCTTCATTTTTCTTGGCATCAATGATGCAAGTGTGGGATCTGAATTTTCTTCTGAACTAATGCTACTCTAACCTTTGGAGCTACTATACTACTGACTGTCGGAGCTACTGCTCTACTGAATTCTGGAGCTGCTAGTCTGCTGCCTCTGTTCAATGCTGCCAAACTGCTGTCTCTGCGGAACACTGCCAGACTTACTGTTCTGCTGTAGATCACGGAAGTTGCTATCATCTGCAACTTCTTCATCATCAAGGGGTATTGTAACTGAAATACCCGTGGTGTCATCCACCATTCCATCCAATTCTTTGTTCTCAATGAACACAACATCTCTACTAATCACAACATTCTTGGTGATGGGATTGTACAATTTGTAGGCCTTTGACTCTTCACTATAGCCTATGAAGATACACTTTTCTCCTTTATCATCAAATTTTTGCCTCTTCTCCTTTGGCACAAGTGCATTTGCTACACACCCAAAAATACTCAAGTGCTCAACACTCCATTTGTGGTTTGTCCACGCTTCTTGTGGAATCATATCACGGACAGCTTTTGTGGGGCACCTATTTAGTATATAGACTGTTGTTCCTATAGATTCTCCCCAAAATATGTTTGACAGCCCTTTTTCCTTCAGCATACTGACCGCCATGTCTTGAATGGTCCTATTCTTCCTTTCCGCCACTCCATTTTGTTGTGGGGTATACCTAGTTGTGAATTGTTTGTGAATGCCCTCATTCCTACAAAAATTTAGGAATTCATGGGAGATGTACTCTCCCCCTCTATCTGCTCTAAGGGCTTTGATATAGTGACCACTCTCCTTCTCAACTGCTGCCTTAAACCATTTAAACTTCTCAAAGGCTTCTGATTTGTTTTTCAAGAAATAGACCCATATTTTTCTACTAAAGTCATCTATGAAAGTCATGAAATATGTATTTCCTCCTAAGGTGGGGGTTTTTATGGGTCCACACAAATCTGAGTGCACTAACTCAAGTGGTGCCTTTGCTCTCCTAGAATACCCGGATTGGAAAGGTTGTTTATGTTGCTTTCCTAAAATGCAAGCCTCACACTTTCCATTGGGTTCTACAATGGATGGTAAACCCCTAACCATACCTTTTCTAGACAATAAACTTAAACTTGAAAAGCTTAAGTGCCCATACCTTAAATGCCATAGCTTGGATGGGTCTTTGATGACTGTCTTGAATGCAGACTGTTGTTCAACCGCCGACTATTTTGAAATTGCTGTGAGTGCCAATGAACAATACTGTTGTTGACTGTCTATTGCTCCTGTCGCAGACACTATGTGCATCCTAAGAGGAAACATTATGTTTCTCGTCATCTGCACTGCAACCATCACTCTTTTGCTGCCTCCTCTATCAAATATCTTGCATTCTCCATTCTCCATCAGGATCTTGTAACCGTTTTGGACCATTTATCCAATGCTCAATAGGTTATATTTTATGTCGGGGGCATAGTAGACATCCTGGATTTGCTGTCTTTCACCATGATTGGTTTGGATGCTGACTACACCTCTTCCAATGACGGGAACCTTCTCATCATTTCCCATTTTGATCTCAATTTTTAGACTATTGTCAATGGAGGTAAAGAAATTTTCGTTACCACTCATGTGGTTGCTGCATCCGCTGTCCAAGTACCATACTTCATCATTGTTGTGCTCAGCAAGGTTGCAAACAATCAAAACATGTGATTGTTTGTCATTTTCAACTTTGTTCTCATTTGCTACATTAGCATTTTGGCCTCCATGGTCACACTGCTTTTTTTCAAAATTCACTAGCATAATGGCCATATTTGTGACAGTAATAACACTGCACATTGCTTTTGTCACTCCTTTGATTCAAAATGTTGTTCATCCTCTGGTTCTGGTTTGCAGATGTGCTGGTCGTCGCCTCTGTGTTGTCAGAACCTCCACTTCCAGAATTGTTTCTGCCTTTTCCTCTTTGACCTCTTCCTCTATTGTTTCTTCCTCTTCCACGACCTCTTGCATTGGTCTGAGCTTTGAATGCTTTCTCTCAGGAAGGAGCGGATCTATTCAACCACTGCTCATGGGTTTGTAGTGAACCCATCAACTCATCTATGGTCATTTGAGACAAGTCCTTTGCCTCTTCAATGGCAACTGCTACATAATCAAACTTAGTAGGTAGACTTCTTAGGATTTTCTCAACAATCCTTTGCTCTTCCATTGTCTCTCCATTGACTCTCAGCTGATTTACCAGGGTGGAGACTTTGGTGTGGAAATCTGAAATAGATTCATTATCCTTTATTTGTAGAGTCTCAAAGTTTCTTCTCAAGAGTTGCAACTTGGCTAACCTCACTTTGTTAGTCCCTTTGTAGCTATTTTGCAATATATCCCAAGCTTGCTTTGAGTAATTTGCTGTTGCAATACGTGGGAAGATAGCCTCACTTAAGGCCACCTCAATCAAGTTGAGGGCTTTGGCATCCTTCATTCTTGTATCCTTCAATTGATTCTTTTGTGCATTTGAAAGGGCTGCAAATGCATTTGGGTCTGTTATATCATTGAACCCATTTGTGACCAACTCAAATAGGTCATTTGCAACTAAGATGGTTCTCATCTTCTTAGCCCATATATCATAATTTTGTCCATCAAAATGAGGTCGCTACTGCCAACCTTTGTTCTCACCTCCTCCCATATTTCTCAACCTCAATTTGAGAAAACTTAATGCCTAGATAGCCTAGGGCTTAACCCAAAATAAACTAACTAACTAACTTGACTGTCTGATTGTTCGCCCAGAAAAATAGGGCTCTTATACCACTTGTTGGGACAGGTATGCTCTGATACCAATTGTCGGGGGTGGCAGGGGTGCTGATACATAGCTTTGCAGCTGTTACTAGACTGGTAGACAAAAATCAAACACACAGAAAGCGCACAGAGTACGCACAGTGATAGCAATGTAAACAGATAGAATTTAAACTTGCATATATTCCTTGCTTTCTTCAAAATACAAAAAACTCAGAGGATATTCTCTTATTTGCATGAACAAAATAAAACTAATCTATTTGGATAGATGTCCAATACAAATAGTGCTACTCTCACACCAAAATACACAAGCTACTACAATCTTGTAGCTGCAGCTGACAATGCGTTGGGTCTACTAAAACATTCCCTGTGTTGCTACTGTCACTGATCTATGCTGAACATTCTCTTTTTCATCTGCTGTTGTAGGGTCACCTTCAATACAAAATACTCTTGTTGTTTTCTTCTTCTGACTCCAACAAATACAAAGACATTCCTTTTGTCTTGTTTCAAAATGCTCATGAAAATGAGTGCTTGATTCAAATTTCAAATCTACCTAACTACATTAATTTTTGGCAGGCTGCAACAGCTAATGCAAACTCAAAAAACATGCGCTTCTTTTGAATTTCAAATTAACCTACCATCTTGAATGTTGTAGGAAAACGTTGGCTGCAACTTGGTCTTCATCAACTAACATGGGGGCTGCTGACAGTTCTGCTGACAATTCTGCTGACTACAGAATATTAAATATTCCAACAATCACAAGGTATGAAAGATAGAGTACAATATTATTCGAGATTCATTAGATCCAATTCCCCAATCTTGAACTCACACGAAATCACAAAAAATAGGAAGAATTTTTTCCACAGTTGGATAAACTATAATGAACTTGAAGTGATTTAAATCAATTCGCCTATGAAGGTTTAATACTACAAGGCACTAATCATAATCAAAATTCATAGATTGATAAGATAGGCTGAATATTAAACATAATATCCAAAGAAAATGACAAGCTAAGATTAATTTCAACTATCTACTATAGGGAAAACTAAAGAATCTCGATTGTAGACCACTAGTGTCCCAAAATAGAGTACAGTTTAATATATATTATAACAATAAACAATGCGCACTCAAGGCATCAAGCTATCGGTCTAGCTGGAGATTATTCAGTAATAGGAAGTTTGATCACAAAGTTCACACCTTTGGATGGATTTAGATATGTTGGAAAAAGGGTGCATAATCAAAGTTTTTTTGTGGTACCTTTTTAGAAAGGCTTTCCTGAGGAAATTATATTGGAGCTTGCTATACTGTTTTAAGAAAATGTCTCTGAACAACTAAAATGGTGCCTTAAGTTGCAGATAGCAAAGGGAGATGTTCACTTGATAAATCAGGAAGAGAGGGTTTTTTCATGAGGAAGAACTTAAATAGTAGAGGAGTTTGTGATTTCCTCATCACTCATGAAATTTCGAAAGCAATCGAAAAGATGGGAAGACATTTACATCTAAAACAAAAATGGGAAATTTTACCATTGTTATAGTTGAGATACTTAAAAAAAGATTATAGTGAAAATTGGGGAAAAATACAAAGTAAGCAATTTACAGAGTACTCAAAAATTTAATAATTATTATTTTGCTTCATATAGCACAATCATGCAATACTCATTTTCTAAAAAAACATTAAAATTAAAGAGAAATCATGGAACCTAGAATAATTCGAATAACTAAGTTGAAAGTTGTTGCTAGATTTGAATTCCAAGTTGCAGCTTCAATTTTCTCCCAAAAGCTTCAATTTTTTGCTGAATCACTAATTTTCCATTTTTCCAAAAACCAGGAGGGAAGCTTTTAAGATTCAAGAAAACATTTACAGGAAAGAAAAACAAGATTAGTTTTTTCAAGATAGTTGCAAAAATCCCCCTCTCCATTAGCAATTAACCAATTTAATTACTTCACCACTATGCCCATAACTGCCTGTAGTTTTTTTAAATTAATTATTTAATTTAATTTTTTCCACTATCACCAACTACCACTATTTATTATCTTATAATTCAACCTTACGTTAATATTTAAACAAAGTAAATCAACTATTAAAATATTTATTTAAATATTTCTTTATTAAATCAAAAAATTTAATTTATTTAAATCATATAAATCATTAATAATATTTTATTTAATCAACATCACAAATGTATTAAATTTTTTTATTTAATCTATCACAATACCTTTAACCATAATAATCTTTTATTTAAAAATAATAATAAGTCAAGGTACTAAACAAGCAAATAGCTTGAATAAATAGAATATCAAACAGTACCTGACCTCACTGCGAAATGGAAAACAACTCAATGACAACACTGACGAAGGGGCACTACAAGATTCTGCATGGTGGAACCCTAAATTTTCATCATTCCACTATTCCTATTTTCAAGCATGTCAAATGTACTTCTTCGGTGTCATTAGAGTTTAGGGTTTTATCGCTTTATTATTTTATAGCCTTAATCCATTTGTTGTCTTGTATTCGTTCATTGACTGACTGCACCTAGTCACCTTTTAATCGAGTGGAATTTTATGGCTCTCATTGTTATCTTTGACCGGGCCCATCATTCAAGTCACATGTTGTGCCTAGGAAGACCCTCTTTTTATGAAAAACTTATTTGCACGTGCGCTCTCTCACCTTTTAAATATGTTGCTCATGGTTTGTCGCTCATCGTGAGTCCTGTTTCAAATGCCATGCTCATCACGTGATGAGCAATATACTTCCCTTTGTAACATCGTTTAAGTTCATCACTATTGGTTCATTTCCCATCGTGGGTTATGTCCTTACATTTGGAGTGTAACACCCGACTAGCGATGCAGTCACTACTGAATTTGACTCCATTTTTTCACAAACGTTCGTTGGTCATTCAACAAACATTTGTCAGACAATCAACAAATTGACGAAAAAAATTCATTGCCATTTTTTTGTCAAAATTCGGACGACGAATTAAACGTCGAAATAATAGCACAGATTCGTCAGTTGTCGGCATCATAAAATGACTCAAATGTTTGTCGGAATATCGATGAAAAATTTGTGTATCCACTGACAAATTACAACCAAAATGTAATTTTAATGGCTCTTCCAAAGCGTCGAAACAACACCAAAAGTTCATCGCCATTTCAATGAAATGGGAAAGGAGTTACGATGAAGCCTTCATTGTAGCTATAGCAACTTCGTCGGACCTTTTCGGTGATTCATCAGTGGCCTTCGTCGAAATTGTGACGAAACAATGCAATTTTTTTTTTAAAAATATTCATTGAAATGTACCATCGTGGAGACTCTTGGTGATGACCACCGAAGCCAACCCATGAGTGAGAGATCAATCATCGACATAGGATAGAAAACTCATTCTGATAGTCCATGTCTTGCTGATGACTTTTGTGGAAAGACAGATCCAATGTTACACCGATCTGACCTCTTCAAGAGTTTTAAATAGACCTACACCATGTCATCGTGGAGACTCTTGGTGATGACCACTGAAGCCAACCCATCGGTGAGAGATCAATCATCGGCATAGGATAGAAAACCCACTTTGATAGTCCATGTCTTGCCGATGACTTCCGTCGGCAAGACAAATCCAATATCACACTGATCTGACCTCTTCAAGAGTTTTAAATAGACCTACACCATGTCATCGTGGAGACTCTTGGCGATGACCACCAAAGCCAACCCATCGATGAAAGATCAATCATCGACATAGGATAGAAAACTCGCTTTGATAGTCCATGTCTTGCAAATGACTTTCGCCAGCAAGACAGATCCAATGTCACACCGATCTGACCTCTTTAGGAGTTTTGAACACTGTTGGTTATTAGCAAGACATTCTGAGGGTCTCGCCGATTAAACAAATGTCTAAGAGAAAGTAAACAGATGGAGCCTATTAATTTTTCTTATTTTGGGGCTCTTTAAATCATAGAATAGATACCATCTTCTTGTGTATAATGTACTTATATTCAAATTTGAATTCGAGACCAATTGTCATTTCACATTCCATTTTACTTGCACAGAGTATTCTATAAGCAATATATTGATAATTCCAAATGATTTATGGTGTTGTAAAACTCTACCTATCATCACAGTTCTGTTGTTCCCCCCTAGAGAATCCTGCAAAGACAAGTTTACAATACCAAGTCAAATAATATGAAAAGACTTACTTCCATACAAATTAAATGATTATTCTCACAATGGAAATTGTCTAATCACAACAACAATTCCATGAAAGGTTATCCATGTTTCATAAGAGATGAATGATCATACATATAGACTGCAAGATGCATAGAAAAAGCATTACACTTGAGAACAACCAAGGGCTAACAAGGGAAAGAGTTAAGAAACGTCTGGATTGAAGAGAAAATGTGTAGGGAAAATGTTGAGCAGTGTCAAGAGAACAGAGCTTGTAAAACATATTCTTGACCTAATCAAGCTCTTGAATGACTTAAACAAAATTAAAATACTAACACATACATGAGACATGTAATGAACTTCCAATATCTGCTATCTTTTTCATTAATGTAGAGGTAGGTAAAGGAAAAATAATTATAATTGTAACATTATTCATAGTCCGGTAAATTATGTTCGTAATTTGTGTTCAATGGACCTTAGTTTTATCATTATACTGCCCATCTAATAACATATTTTAATCCAGGGTTCAACTATCTTAGATCTAAAGAAGCACCTTCAATTAACCATTTAAAGTACTATAAAATAAGGTAAGACTTTTACTTGAGAAATATTGGGTACACTTGTAGGATTAAAGTTCTCGCAATCATCAAGATTTATTGGCACACAGACACAACCTGCAACATATGAAGTAATGGATGACTATAAGTTAGTGAAATGGTCCTTAATATGTGACTGGTTTGCAAATTGATTGGTATAAAATAAGGTTACAAATAGATCTACATGAAAAATTATGAGGAGAATCTACTGTAATAATCAAAATAGATGAAAAGTGCAAAGGAAAGAGTCGAGCTACATCTCTAGAGCCTAAAAAAAACACATGCAAGAAACATAAAAAAAGGAACAAACCAATTTTTGGATGAATAAAAAATGGTGCCTTCAGCAAGTGATTCATATGCTTTCACACCTGATAGGACATTAAGAAGATTTTAGTCTTTCTTTTTGAAATTAACTACTTATAGGAAAACCCAGAAACCAATATTATATACCTCCATGTCTAGTCGAGGGTAGGTATAAGAGAAAAATTTCCTCAATGCAATGCCGAAAAATATCAATGTGTGTGTAGGTTTGTATTACTCAAAATATCATTTCACTTCCTAAGGAAAAATACCAAAGTGATGTTTTAAATTTCAATCTTCCCATAGGCTCTCTTATTGCTACACATGCATATACAAGCATTATTCAAGCTCTAAACTATTCAAATATTAAGGATTTAATTAGCTATAAGATGGAAAGTTGTTGTTTAGACATAATCCATCATCTTTTACATATCTTTATTCACTCCTAGCGCTTCAAATAAATTTGTGTAAATGAGACAAAATGTGAATCTTTTATGACAAAGAAAATTATTTAAAAGGAGGAGGAGAGCAAAGGGTAGGGGGAAAGAGAATGCTTGAATGTATAGCAAAGTATAACATTTTGATCATTATAACAATGAAACGAATCTTAAGTTTGAAGCATTAATATCATTTACAACATTTATGATCAAGAATGAATGTAAGTAGAGAAACTTTTGCATACCTGCAGATGGTACAAAATTTCATGGTTAAGTCAAAGCCTCCCATCAACAACAAGATCCAAATATTCTTGTATCTCTCAATCGAGCCTCTAAACCCTTCAGAGCTATCAATTTTTCCACTAACTTGTTATGCACAAAGTCAAATTTTAGAGTTATGTCACCACTAAAAACAGAAGAAATAGAGCTTTGAAACCAAATCCACACACAACACAATGTGGTATTCATACAAAGCCATACAAACAAACTAAACTCAGAACATTGGAATGGAAACAACTTCAAATTATGATGTAGGTCGCATGGATTCAGGGTATAAAGAATCATTTTTCTACCACCATAGTGAAAATTTAGCACTTTCTTTCATCTTTGTATATTGGTTTGATGCTTCAAATGATGCATTTCTTATATTTAAAAGTGCATTACCTTATTGAGCTTCTCTTTGTTTCGAGAATAGTTTAATATTCTCTACTTAACAGGGACAACCATGTGATGGTGGAAGTTCATTTGGCCCCTCCCCCCCCCTCACATCACTCTCAATTCCCCATGCCCAATCATATAACATTAATCATTGATTCATCCATTAATAACATATAACATTCATTCATTCATCCATTAATAACATATAACATTCATTCATTAACATATAACATTCATTAATTAACATATTCACATTCATTCATTAACATATAATATTCATTCTTTCGGTTTTTACATATTATCAAAAATATGGATCATGATATGTTTAAAATCACTTTTTTTTGTTTTTTTTTTAAAGCTAAAAAAATCTGAAGTGGAGTATCATTTTCTAAATCATCTATCCCCCTTTTAGTTTTTCTTCCCTCTGCTCATGATCTTAATGTACACCTAGTTGTCTACTCACGACGTGGATGTTTATAGGGATTATAACGCAATAACAAAGAAATGTTAAACTATTATGTTTTGTTATTATTGTTACAAGTATTTCGTGAATTAAAAAGAACATTAGAGTGGTTCTCTTTACGATGGAGTCCACATCATGTTCTGAACTTTGTTATAAGACTCATTCTCAACATGTAAACACCTCTAAATCGATCACGCGAATTGAAACCGCGAAAGGAGTTACATTAATTAATACACCAATTGCAATTAAATATGTTTAAAAGAACTTTAGAGTGGTCCTCTTTACCTGATGGGGCCATATCATGTTCCTGATCTTCTCTAGCCTGATCATGCTCAACATGTTGATCACGCTCTACATGCTCTAAA